>JBBDGP010001366.1:0-200000 GCA_037952835.1 Lithobates septentrionalis
AGACCTCCCTGCTGGTTGTTGAATGGCGTCCGGAGAGGCTGAAAGATGGCCGCGCTGTCCTTTTTATCTCCTTACCCAGCAGGCTGTTCTGTCTCTTGGCATTGTGGGTCCAGTAGTTCACAAACTGAATTAACCACATGAGTCACTTCCTCATCAAACTACATTCCCCACAATGCATAGTTGTTTGCTTCTTAAAAGAAAGAAAGATCCTGGCAAAGTTTTACCGGTCATTAGAGGGAGCCAAACCCTTTCTTAAAAAATGATACATTACATAGCATGATAACTTTGATAGCAAACCCCTGCGCTACACTTATTTCTATGGGTTCCTTCAGATGCCCTATTTCCTGACGCCAAACATGGCAGCATACATATGATATAGCTCCGCCCCTATATCCACCCACAGGACCTATATGTTTAGCTCTATAAAAGTCTGACTGAGAGCTACCTTCCCCAGTCTCCTTTTTGTCCTCAAAAGATCAACACCTACAGACCGTTACACTCAGGATAAAGCTCTTACCTGCCAACTACATCGGAGTCTGTCTGGGTTCAGCCTCTCCCAGTACGCAGTCCCACTGTCAGGAAGCCCATGCCAGCAACCAAGTTGGTGGTGACAGAACTTCAGTTCCTGAGGAGAGATTGCCGAGGGCGCGCGCCTTTGCGCTCACCTGTGCGCGCGCCTATGCGTGCACCTTTGCGTGCATCTGTGCGCGCACCAGTTTGCGCTAATTGTGACAGTCATGGTGCCAAAATGCCTATTTAAACAGGGTCATTACCTGGACTCTATCTGTCTGCTCTACAGCGTTCCCTGTGTGTCTTGCAATTACTTACCTGACTTCCGTTCCTGTTGTGTCCCGGCTTGCTTCCTGACGTTCCTGTTTCCTGCCTGCATCCGACCTCGGCTTGTCCTCCACTTCGCAACTGCCTGTTCCTTGCTGCCAGCCCGTTGACGACCCAGCCTGTATCCTGACTCCGCTTCTGCCTCAGCCTCTGTTCCTGACATATCAAAAGGGTCAAAAGACCCTGCAGCTGATTGACCACACACCTCTGCTCCATCCATTAAGGTGCTAACACTTGCCACTCTACAAACAATTGTCCTCAAGGATGTGGACTTTAGGATCTCATTGTATATAGTTGCAGGTGGTATATCTCTCCACCGCTTATGACATATGAGAACCCTTTCTGGATGTGATACACCTTCCATGAAATATAAATATATGAACTAAGCTCTTAATATTAAGTTGGACATTATCCTGACACTGTTTAAACACAACTCCCCCAAAAGCGACTAATAGCAACCTCTTGGAGTATGGGTGAATTCAGGCTGTCCTGTGGATGGCGCTTCTTGGTCTGGCACAGATAAATGTTCCATTCTCACTATTTGAGTGTGTCTTTCAGTTGCTGGTGAAATAACTGCATATTTGGGAACTACAGCATTGGGAGTGGTGCAAACTGTTAAAGTCCCTGAGGAAGATCTGCACTTCAGAGTGCATTTGAAACGCATCGGACTATTCCTTTTCGAGCTCCCCCCTCTTTTTAAGCTGGTTTTTTTCCCCTTATATAGATGTTTTTTTATCATCAGTCATCTGTTTACATTCATATTTACATTGTATTACATTTGTTGATTTATTTATTGTTTGTCCAATAAATTTTGTACTTTTTTATTATTACTGCCTTGCGTCCATTTAAGGTCCCAAACCTTGAGGAATCTTGTTCTTTATGATATGCCAGGTTGGGACGCATAGGCAACCTAGTCGGCTAGATGAGGCAAAGCTCCGTCATTATGTGCTGGTAGGTCATTTTGGCATTGGCAAGACAACTGAATTAGTGCAATGGACATTTTGGTGGCCTGGGGTACAAAAGGATTGTAGGAAATATGTGGAATCTTGCACCACTTGCATCCGCAATAAAACCACTAAATCCAGGGCCTGGGACCTGCTAAAACCCTTGTCTGTCCCTAGCAGACTTTGGAAGATGATCTCAATAGATTTTTATTGTAGAACTCCCCCCATCTAAGGGCCACAACGCAATTTTTGTAGTTGGTGATAGGCCGTCTAAGATGGCACACTTCCTGCCCATGAAGGGCACACCATCTGATCAGAAAACGGCTCGAACCTTTGTTCGATATTGTGGCCAATATTGTGTCCGACCATGGGGTGCGGTTTACATCCAGATTCTGGGGAGCTTTATGTGATTCCCTCGGGATTGAACTCTCATTCTCTTCTGCATATCACCCACAAACAAATGGGCAGACGGAGAGGACTAATCAAACCCTCGAACAGTACCTGCGATGCTTCTCCTCATTTTCTCAAGATGACTGGGTCCCTCTGCTTCCCCTGGCCGAGTTTTCATATAACAATTCAGTGCACTCTGCCGCAAAACAATCTCCATTTTTTGCAAACTACAGTTTCCACCCTTCTTTTTTGTCTAATACAGTACCAGATTCCCCTGTACCCAGGGGCGTAACTACCACCATAGCGACCCATGCGGGCGCTATGGGGCCTGCAGCCGAGTGGGGCCCAGTGAGGATAAGAGCACCGCCGGCACAGTCTTCCAGCCAGGGGAAGAGAGAGGAAAGGAAGAGGCGAGCTGTCCGTATCAGCAGAGAGCTGAATTGCCTGATGTAATAGCTTTCATTAGAACTTCCAGTGTTCCCGGGGCTCACGTCACATAGCTCCACCTCTTGGCCCGGCGCCTTTGATAGACAGAACGCCGATCCAATGTGGGACATGTGATGTCATCAAAGGCGTCGGGCCAAGAGGTGGGGCTATGTGACGATGAGCCCCGGGAAGACGGGAAATTCAAATGAAAGCTATTACAGCGGGCAATCCCGCTCTCTGCTGATCCGGGTGGCTTGCCTCTTCCTCTGCATAGGTGAGGCTGTATGGGGCACAGGCAGACCAGGCTGTATGGGGCACAGGTCACGCTGTATGGGGCACAGGTCACACTGTATGGGGCACAGGTCACGCTGCATTGGGCACAGGTCACGTTGCATGGGGCCCAGGTCACGCTGCTTGGGGCACAGGTCATGCTGCATTGGGCACAGGTCACGTTGTATGGGGCACAGGTCACACTGTATGGGGCACAGGTCACGCTGTATGGGGCACAGGTCACGCTGCATGGGGGCACAGGTCACGCTGCATGGGGCACAGGTCACGCTGTATGGGGCACAGGTCACGCTGTATGGGGCACAGGTCACGCTGTATGGGGCACAGGTCACGCTGCATTGTGCACAGGTCACGCAGTATGTGGCACAGCTCACGTTGCATTGACACTAGGGCAGCTGTGGGGGGGGGGGGGCTGTTTGCAGGGGGGCCCCATACAACATTTTGCTATGGGGCCCTGCTATTTCTAGTTACGCCCCATGCCTGTACCAGCTGTCTCCGAAACAATGAATAACAAACTGTTACAGGAAGCAATGGCCAAGACACAGGCGTACAATAAGGAGCTTTTTGACAGGAAAAGAAGGGGAGAGTTGATCCTGAACCCTGGTGACCAAGTGTGGCTAGCAACAACTAATTTGAAACTAGCCTGTCCCTCAAAGAAACTGGGCCCTATATTTGTGGGGTCCATTTCCGGTGAAGAGACGGATTAATGAGGTTGCTTATGAATTAGAGTTGCCTGAGTAATTTAGGATCCACCCTGTGTTTCCACATAACCTTATTGAACCTACTATCCCTGATCCCTTTCCAGGACGAAGCACCGGCCCACCTGAACCTGTAATTATTGACGGGGAGGAAGAGTTTGAAGTGGAAACAATCGGAAACTGCAGGAAAAAGAGAAATCAGGTCCAGTTCCTGATAAAGTGGAAAGGGTATGGGCCAGAGGACAACTCCTGGGAACCGGAAGGTAATATTCATGCCCGAAATTTTGTTCAAGCTTTTAAGAACTAACATCCTGACAAGTGGGCGAAGTTGGGCATCCGAGGCTGCCCTTTAGGGGGGGGGCAGTGTCAGGAAGCCCATGCCAGCAACCAAGATGGTGGTGACAGAACTTCAGTTCCTGTGGAGAGATTGCCGAGGGTGTGCTTGCGCGCACCTGTGCGCGCCTCTATGCTCGCGCCTTTGCGCCTATGCGCGCATCTGTGCATGCACGTGCACGCTAATTGTGACAGTCATGGCGCCAAAATGCCTATTGAAACAGGGTCAGTACCTGGACTCTATCTGTCTGCTCTACAGCGTTCCCTGTGTGTCTTGCAATTACTTACTGACTTCCGTTCCTGTTGTGACCCGGCTTGCTTTTGACATTCCTGTTTCCTGCCTGCATCCGACCTCGGCTTGTCCTCCACTCCGCATCTGCCTGTTCCTTCTGCCACTCCGCTGCCAGCCCGTTGATGACCCGGCCTGTATCGTGACTCCGCTTCTGCCTCGGCCTCTGTTCCTGACGTGCCCGCTTGTGTATGACCCGGCCTGCCTGCCTGTACCTGCCTTCTCTTCAGCCTTGGAGGTGCCACCATCCCTCCTGCTGCTGCATCTGCACTTCCGCCTGTGGGGTCCCTGTGCCTGCTTGTTCCAACTTCCTGCCTACTACTGTTCTTGGTGTAGCACTGGTAGATTTTTATCTACTGCTGATAGGTAAATTTAGTGGGTCGCTTATTATAAGAAGTTAGATTTGCCTCTGTTCCAGCTTGGCTGACGTTGCGTGTAGTTCCACATTGTGTTGGTGGGTGTTGTTGTCACCATCGGCGGGTGTTGGAAAAGCAACGTGTTGAAGCAGATGAGTGCTCCTCTGTCCCGGAGATATCTCGGTGGAGGTGGTCCTCCGAGTTGCATTCTGGGAGAGGGTATTTATGGAACAGACGCCATGTTTTAGGTTCGTTTTCAGCCACCTGCTGGCCCTCCTGGCCGACAGGTATGCACTAGAAATACCACCTCCGTTCCGGAGGCCCACGTCGCTGCGGCGTGTGGGTGGGCCCAGAAGTCTGTCTGGGGCCTACCACAGCAGCAGAGGAATGGTCCTGAGCTGTCTATCCTGATTGAAGAAGCTGGACAACCGAGAAGATCCCAGGGGAGGACCCATCATGGAAGGATCATGCAGAGTGCTGGTCTGGGGAGGGGCCTGGTGACTCGGTTGGAGGACGCATTCCGAAGTAATCTTACAGTATAGTACTAGTTTGGCTTAAAGGTTCAAGTACTGTATCTGACATTCATCACAAACCAATACATCTTGTGGCAGAGGATTGTACGGGTTTTATTCCAAACAAGTCTGTGGCAGAGACTTTTGTTTGTGCTGCGTGCTGGCTGCTAGGCAAGTGAGAGATGTCTATCCAGGCGGGCAAAGATTAAATCCTACAAAAGGGAGACTATTCAACTACAAGTGTTCAATTGCAAAGAATGTTCTGAAGAATACTACAGAAAGGTATTTGAGCTTCCCTGCAGCTTTCCTTCTACCTCTTTCCTGCTACTTCCCTTGTTCGTTTATTAAAGCATTGGAAAACCTACTCAAGTGTTTGGTGCTTATATCGTCCAGAGGTAAACTCAACGGAACCCTAGACCCGGTGAAACAGAGGTATCGAGAGTGAAGGTAACAAGCCTGCTTAAACCAGCAGCTCCACCGAGAGTTATTGCTACATTGGACTCCTACAAACATCTCTACAGTCCGACCAGGAGTTCCGATCCAGGTTCAGCAATCCTGCCAGGCACTCGTGCGACTCTGCATCTCGGCGCTCCCTGTCAGCTCTATCAGGGGCTCCAAGTCAGAGCTGTAAGAGAGGCCGTCCTCTGCATATCAGGCTCCATCATCAGGTACGTGACACCCACATCTTAGGCTGCTAAACGCACCACCAAGGTGGGGAACCCCTTCTGGTGGTCTTTTGGGGTCCAGGTGTTCTCTAATCAGAGACGACAATCCTCTTGTGGCATGCCTGCTTTGGGGTCCGGATCCTGCAGCTGGGACTGCATGATGTCTTCTCTCCTATGGAACTCTTTCCAGGTCTGTCAATTTCTATAAAACTTTTTTTTCTTTTTCTTGCTCTCATGTCCCCAAAGACCCCATACACACTGTGCACTGTTTTTGATTAGAACATAGGTGAGAGGACTGAGTCTCTCTCCCTCTCAGGTGCTCTATTTACAGAGCACAAATGACCAGGTAATGGATGCCTTTGCTATTCAGGCATCCAGAGAGGCAGCATCTCATTCTGAGGAACAGTCAATGACAGGTAAATCTGGCTATCCTACTAATGGGGATAGAGGGGGGGGGGGGGTAAGGAGCAATGCATTACTAGGGGATAGGGGAGGGGGGTATGCCCAGATTTTTTTTTTATTTGTTACTCTATGCCAAAAAAAGGGGGATATATATGTATTTTTGTCTCTCTCTCGCTTCCCTTATTTCTCTCTGTTGCCATGCACCATGCAGTCCCCTTTCACCTTTCGGCTCTTCCGCCAGCATGAGCCTAACACCACATAACCAAGACCACCGCAATACCTGGTAAGGGGCAACTTTGGGTAAGTAAGAAGATGCGGGAAAAGAGTGCGTTCTGCCCTGACGAGCGTGTCTTACTGTCTATTGCAGTCCCAGCCGCTCACACACCCACTCTAGAAGGTCCAGAGGCCCTCTTTATCGTCAGGATTTTTCCAGGGCAGAAAGCGACTCCTCCAGTCCTGGCAGACCCCAGTACAAAGGGTGCAAATGTACGCTTAAGAGAACGCACACAGCTTCTCCTCCGAGGGCTTAGCCCCGAAAGGCAAGTGTTGGTCATGTATAGATGACCCTATGCCTGAAAAGCTACTTTGCAGCAACTGCTTCAGGCAGCTTGCCAGAGACCAGGATTATGAAAGTCAGCAGGTGTCAACCTTGCTCAAGAAAGTAGTCCCCAACTCCCTGGCAGAATTTTCCGGTCGTCTCGGGCAACCAGGGACAGAAGTGGACAAACAGTGTGGGCCCTGCACCAGGTCTAAACCAAGTCATTCAACCCTCTTTAACTAGAGGGGTACCAGGCACATCAGGGGTGACTCCAGTCCAGCGGATTAGGCGGGCTGATTCCCCAGACCCAGTATTGCAGCCAACCTTCCAGGCAGAGGGAGAAAATTTCGCCTCCTTCTCGGTAGAGGATCCTAAAGGTTAAGGCTTTGATTTTGCGCTAATACCACCATTCATTAAGGCAGTAAAAGCTGCACTGGAATGGGAGGATCCGGAACCTCCTTCAAAGAAGGAGAAAACCTATTATCTCACACCATACTATCTGATTTTAAATTGTGTGGCAATCGCTGCACAACACGCATTAGGTGCCTTTATCCTTTCAGGGCACCCCAAATGCAATGCGATTCTGCTGTGATTGTCATGTGGGAGAACGTGACTTTAAAAACATTGTGCAAAGCTGGTCGCCCCTAAATAGGAGCAGGGGCTTCTTTTTGCACACGTAGGGCAGCCAAGTGAATGGGCCTCCCCCATGCGAGTTGCAACATTACGTACAAATCACTCTTTGAAAATCGCATAGCAGGAACAATTGTCCCCTCTACTTGATAATATCAAATGCCTCTGAAAAATAGCCTAAGCACAGATCGCTTTTCAATGCAGTAGCAGAGCCTGCTGCAAGTGTGAACAAGCCTTTGGGTTCGATAGGAGGAACCTAAAGAAACAGGTAGCTACCTTTCCTCTTATGACAGAAATAAGAGGCCTGTTTCAGGAGGAATGGGAAAAGGGGGAGAGTAAGTAAAACAAACGTAGTCAAAACATAGCAAGAGTTCAGGAACCGGAACGGATAGTCAGACAAGCCAAACGTCAGGGAGCCGGAAATAAGCGCAGTAAAACAGCAAGCAGGATCTGGAGCCAGAAGGGATGTCAGCCAAGCAAGTCTTATAACAGGAATGCAGGAGATAGTCTCTGTGATGTTGACTAAGGCGAAGGCAGAGATCCTCTGGGCTGGACAGCTTAAGTAGGCAGGACTGATGAGCAGGATATCATCAACAGCTGAGTAACTGTGGAGAGATAGGAGCTGGCAATTAGCTGACAGCTGAGCGGCCAGCTCAGAGAAGGAAGGGCTGAGCCCAGCCCTGGCAGTATCCCCTTCTCAACGACTCCTCCCCCTCAGAGGACGACCAGGCTTGAGGGGAAAACGTCTATGAAAATCACAGAGGAGGACAGGGGCATGTACGTCCGAGGATGGGACCCAAGAACGTTCCTCCGGACCCTACCCTTTCCAATGCACCAGGTACTGTATGCGCCCACTGAACCTACGGGAGTCAACAATGGACTGTACTTCATACTCCTCATGGTTCTCAACCCGTACAGGGTGAGGACGTGGCACAGAGGTGGTAAAGCGGTTTCAGACCAAAGGTTTTAATAAGGAGACATGAAATACATTTGAAATATGCATATTAGAAGGAAGGTCTAATGCGTAAGCCACTGGGTTAATCCTGCGAAGAATACGCAAAGGCCCAATAAACCGAGGTGCGAACTTCAGTGAGGGAACACGAAGTTGGAGGTTGCAAGATGACAGCCAGACCCTGTCCCCAACCTGGTAGGAAGGCGCAGGCAGGCGTCTGCGGTCAGCATTGAGTCTGTACCTATCATTGGATCCAGGGCCTCTCTCCATTGGGTATGGGTTGTAGGAGGCCCACTGGAGGGTGTCATGGAGTCTTACTCTGAGCACACACAGAACAGGCAGCTATGAAGGCGGCTACATCAGCACGTAGACTAGGCCACCAGAATTGTTGGGAAATGGCCCAAACTAGTTGATTCCTCCCAAGGTGTCCAGCAGCCTTGGGAGAATGGTAAGTCTGTCGCATGGCATTACGGAGACTCTCTGGGACAAAGCAGCGGTCACAAGGTTTCTCAGCATGGATCTAAGCAGCAAGAATTTTGTCACCCAAAGGAGAAGTGAGACTGGTGCGAACCGTAGCCAGAATACAATCAGGAGGAATCACAGGAACCGGAACCAACTCCAACTTGGAAGTGGAGGAAAATTGTCGTGACAAGGCGTCAGCCCTTACATTCTTAGTACCGGGTAAGAATGAGACATTGAAACTTGACAAGAAAAGAGCCCATCGCGGCCTTCTGGGAGAGAGGCGTTTAGCCTCAGACAAGAATGTGAGATTCTTATGGTCAGTAAGAATGAGAACTGGCACAGTGGTACCTTCGAGGAGATGTCTCCATTCTTTCAGGGCTAAAATGATCGTCAACAACTCTCTGTCACCAATCTCGTAATTGCACTCGGCAGGTGACAATTTCTTGGAAAAGTAGCCACAAGGATGCATAGCGCTCTCAGAGGTAGGACGTTGAGACAGAAGGGCGCAAACACCAGTCTCAGAAGCATCAACCTCAAGGATAAAAGGTAACATAGGATCAGGATGTGCCAACACAGGAGCAGAAACCAAGGCAGCCTTGAGACTCTCAAAGGCCTTAATGGACTCCGGAGACCAACTCTGTGGTTTACCATCCTTTCTGGTCATATAAGTCAGGAGCTTGACCAGAGACGAAAAGTTACAAATAAAGTAAAATAATAGTTGGCAAAGGCCATAAAACGCTGCAGAGGACGAAAGCCCACGGGACGGGGCCACTGTAGGCAGGGCCGGTACAAGGGGTGGGCAGGCGGGGCTTCTGCCCTGGGCGCAATGTGGGAGGGGGCGCTAGGTTGTGAGCAGAAAAATCTGTCCACAAAATGTAGCTGTAAAACTTGTATGCCCCTGTTGCCTGCCTAAATGAAGGATTATGCGCTCCTGCTCACTGCTCTGCGGCAGCAGATGCACCCTTTTCCAAGCTCCCTTCTTGAGTTCCTATGAGTCTCCCCCCCTGGATCAGAGCTGGTACAGTCCCAGTGAAAGTGCATGTGGGCGGAGCAGGAAGAGAACCTCACATTGCAGCATCGATCTTTGGTTCCCGCCCAGCACACAGCAGAGCGCTCCTCCAGAGCAGAGTGAAGATGTGTAAATCACGGATGACAGACTGGATCCTCTTCTACAGTGAGTGCTGACTGCTCTGCATTCCACACTGTGATTATAAACGTGCCCTGTACTTTTCAGTGCAGGTTTATTGAAAGTGAAAGTAAAAGTAAAATTCTTGAACAGGTTAGGAATTAGTGTGACATTTCAGGTGCTACATAGATGTAATCCACATAATATCTTCTAAAAAGAATGGTAGATATGAAAGATATAATGTGTATGTGGATTACATCTATGTAGCACCTGAAATGTCACACTAATTCCTAACCTGTTCAAGAATATAAGCATTACAAAGCAAAGGATGTGATTTCTTGTCCCAGCCCAACTTCAAGAAAGTCCTCTTTTGCAGTGTGGGGGAGGGGGGAGAAAGTGGGTACTGTATAGTCTTTTTTTTTTACATGTGAATCTATGCTTCAGCCAGCTCCAGTGCTCTCCTCCTCCCTATCACATATAGAGGAAGATTAACCCTGTATGGTCCAAAGTGGAGGCTGGAGTGTGACCACTGTCACTCCTGACACAGGAGCTGCAGGGAACCAGTAACAGAACTGCAGAGAGCCTGCTGAAGCAAAGGACAAGGTAAAACTGAGTACACAGTTCAGAATTCAGCAGGGGCTGAATTTTTGATCGGTGTGTAACCCTCTCTGTTAGACAGAAACCGATTGTTATATCCACTTCTGGTGGAAATCCTTGTTCAATTAGCTGTTTGCAGTACTGATCAGTGTATTCTGATAGGGGAGAGTCCCTGCTGTCAGAATACAATGTCCCAGTGAGGGGGTATTCCCACGCCCACCCCACTTGTGTGGATGGAGGAATCTGTCAGCCACTTGCTTGAGCCCCATCTCGATCCAGCAATGCGCACAAGAGCACTTGCTCTTTAATGGACTGTTTGTTTATAGTGCACTGTAATAGTACTTTGCACTGTGTGTCTGATTTGCAGCACTGGGAGTTTGGTAGTAACTCCAAAACCAAATTGTGTAAAAATGAACCATGAGAATTTGACTAGAGTTATTTGAATATTTGGGAGTTATTCACATTATATGTTATAGTATTTCATTTTTTTATTTACAGTACCAGGAGTGTGGTCTTAACTCCCTCACAACATGTTTTTGCAGCACAGGGAATTTGGTCCCACATACATGTGATATGTAATTGAATATTTATGTGTTGTTCGCATTATATGTTTTGGTATTCTACTTGCAGCACCGGGAGTCTGGGATTCGCCCCCTCACAATTTTGTTTGCTGCACTGGTATTTTGGTTCCATATTCATGTGATATAAAATTCACTTGGCCATATTTGATAATGGCACATACACTAAATTTGATATAATTTATAGGGGTACTGCTATGCACTAGGGTGTATATACTCCTGGTCTCTGTACCCTGCAGTTTACCGCTCTTGACTCCTGTACATTGTATATTACTGTACATACACCTTACCTCTGCACTCTGCATGTTTTCCTCTCCTAACTCCTGCACACGCTGCTCCTGATCATTGTACTTTGACCTCAGATAGATAGATATCAGGTGTGTAAAATAACTGGTCATGGGGGGGGGGGGGGGGGCGCAGCCCAGCATGTTTGCCCTGGGCGCTGGTTGACCTTGTCCCGGCACTGACTGTAGGACTGCTGAAAGTTTCTCTGGGTCCATCGAAAAAACCAGCAGTGGAAATTACATAGCCCAGGAATTTAACCTGTTCACGATGAAACTCGCACTTCTCCAGTTTACAATAGAGATTGTTCTCTCTTAGTTTCTGAAGCACACGACAGACATCTGTGTGGTGGCTCTCCAGGGACTTGGAAAATATGAGGATATCATTGAGATAAACCACCACACATAACTGCAACAAATCTTGGAGGACATCGTTAATAAATTCCTGGAAAACTGCCAGGGCGTTACAAAAGCCAAAGGGCATTACGAGGTACTCGTAACCGAAACCAGGGGCTTATCCTTCTGGATAACTGGGGATGAAACAACGCCACCTAAGGTCTGTCCGTGACAGGACCTCAAGGTTCGGGCGTTCACTGGACAGGTAGGACAAGACTTCAAAAAGTGACCTGCCTGGCCACAATAAAGGCACAATCTCTCCCTCCTTCTAAAGGTTCTCTCATCCGCAGAGAGACGCGTGAAACCCAAATGCATAGGTTCACCTTCACTGACCGACTCGGTACCAGGAGGCATGGGAGGTGAGGGAGTCAATGAGGATGGCAAACGTGATCAACTTCTCCAGCTCAGTGGGTATATCTCGGGCTGCTATCTCATCCTTGATGGTATCTGAGAGACCATGAGAAAAAGCAGCCACGAGGGCCTCATTGTTCCACGCAACCTCTGCTGCCAGAGTACGGAATTTATTGGCGTAGTCGGCAACAATTCTCGTCCTCTGTTTGATGGACATGAGGCACTTGGCAGGAGAAGCGGAGCATGCGGGAACGTTAAATACCCTTTTAAACGAAGCCACAAACTCAGCGTAGCTCAAGACAACAGGTTTTTGCGCCTCCCATAGAGGGTTTGCCCAGGCCAAGGCTCTCTCAGAAAGCCACAATATCACAAAACCTACTTTGCTTCTGTCCGTGGGAAACGCCTGGGGCAGCAAAGTATATCTCAACCTGGTTGAGAAACCGTCCCAAATCACTGGGGAGGCGGAGCGGAACCAGACATACCTCTTATAGAGGTAATACTCAAAGCGGGTGCCTGCACAGATACTGGAGCAGCAGCAGGGTCAGCCTGCAACATAGGTTGTACCGGGGCGGCCACAGTGGGAGATTCCAGGTGAGTCGTGCGACTCAGAAGCGTTTGTAACGCCATGGCAAACTGATCCATGCAGTGATCCAGTTCATCCAATCTGGAAAAAATATTACCAACAAGTAGATTGACTGCATCTTCTGAATTCATGGCCTTCGCCTACTGTCAAAAAATATGAAATCAGGCCGAGGCAGAAGTACAGTTAAATCACACTTGTTTAATAATAAAAATAAAAAGAACAAACGTAGTAAAAACATAGCCAAAATTTAGTAACCGGAACGGATAGTCAGCCAAGCCAGAAGTCAGTGATCAGTGTAGTGGAACAGCAAGCAGGATCTGGAGCCAGAAGGGATGTGAGCAAAGCAAGTCTTGAAAAGGATCGCAGGAGATAGTTTCTGTGATGTTGACCAAGACGAAGGCAGAGATCCACTGGGCTGAAAGGCTTAAGTAGGCAGGACTGACGAGCAGGATATCATCAACGGCTGAGTAATTATGGAGAGATAGGAGCTGCAATTAGCCGACAGCTGAGCGGCCAGCTCTGAGAAGGAAGGGCTGAGCCCAACCCTGACATGATCATCCTTAGAATGCTGCAGTCATCTCATGCAAAATATAATCAATCTGCAATACTTTTTCCCTTGTTCTCTGCTGTTCGAAGAAGAGTAGTATGTGAATCTGAAGTATTAGCATATAGCACCACCAAGCTGCCTGTACGTCATTTTCATTTTAGGCACTCGGAAAAACACACACTTCCTGGATTGCTTAGTCGTGTGCCTGCCAATGAGCCTGCCCACCACAGTAATGCCCCGTACACACGGTCGGATTTTCCGACGGAAAATGTTCAATGGGAGCTTTTTGTCAGAAATTCCGACTGTGTGTAGGCTCCATCGGATATGAGATCTGGTTCTCAAACTTTCCGACAACAAAATCGGTTTGCATAAATTATGATCGTGTGTACACAATTCCGACGCACAAAATGCCACGCATGCTCAGAATAAATTACGAGACGGAATCGCTCAGTCTGGTAAAACTACCGTACCGTTCATAATGGAGATAGCACATTCGTCACGCTGCAATTTGTAAAATAGTTTAATGCAGCGCATTCTCTTCTTCTTTATAATGCTAGAAGAATGAAGTTGTTTTGCTGCTGATATTCACACAGAGTTCTCACAAACTGATTTCTTTATTATTTCTCGTGATCTCATGAATAATATTAATTTAGTTTTTCGTCAGATCTCCATAATAATGTTTCTAATTTTTTTTTCTTTTTTTTTTCTTTTTTGTATCAAGATCTGCATTTTTTATTTTTTTTCTAGTGCTCTCCATAATATTATTTCTCATTTTGTGTGTCAAGTTACCATAACACCATTATTATCTTGTATTTTTTTTTTTTTCAAGTATAAGTTTTATTCAACTCCAATCAAGGGCGAGGGCCCCACTACATACAAGCAAAAACAGGTGCCGATTCGGCCATTTCAAGTTAACAAAGCTCAGATCGACAAATGGTCATATCAGTTACATTTAGAGTGTGGTTATTGGCTCGTACATACAACTTTTAGTTCAACATGTAAAAGGTGAGCTCACGTCCAGTTTCAGGTAGTATATTCGGGGTGAACCTCGCCTACTTTTTCCATTTTACAACCATATAGAGAGGAGAAAGAGAGAAGTGAGGGGAATCAAGGGGGGGGGGGGGTGAAGGGGGAGAAAAAACAGGGGAGGGGGCGTGGGAGACACGGCGGCGACGCTCTCGGCATGTTATATCTAATTCAGCCTCCGAGGAGGTCAGAGAGAGAGGGGAGAGTTAGTTACTAAGCAGTTGTTGACCTTCATCTGAAAAGATGAAGACATTCCAGATAACCCACGTACGTTTGAATATCTCTTGTTTTTGTTGCGCAGAAAGGATCAGATCTTCCATCTGCTTGATCTCTTCGACCTTACGTATCCACATAGATGTGGATGGGGGATGACTTTGTTTCCAGAGAAGAGGGATACATCCCTTAGCCGCATTTAAGAGGTGTCTGATTAGAGATTTCCTGTAAGATTTGATGGGTATTGTGGAGAGATGTAGGAGAAAGAATGTAGCTTCGTCTGGGATAGCATATTCAGTGAACTTCTGAGTTATTTGCCTGACCTCTTCCCAAAAGCTCCTTAGCTGAGGGCACGACCAGAAGATGTGTATTAGTGTTCCCTCCTCCTCTGAACAGCGCCAGCACCGTCCCGAAGAGCCAGGGAAGCATTTCTGAAGTCTAGAGGGGGTCATGTACCATCGCGTAAGTAGTTTGAAGTTGGTCTCTTGGATCTTGGTACAGAGTGACGATTTCAGGGAGAGTCTAATAATGCGTTGTCGCTGAGCTGCTGAGAAAGAGAGGTGTAATTCCCTCTCCCAACTGTCTAGGTAAGGCAGTTGTGGTGGTGCATTTGGCTCAGTTAGCATCGAGTATGTTTGAGAGAGAATATGCGTTAGTGGATCCTCCCCAGTACACAACTCCTCAAAGGATGTAAGTATCCGAGAGAAATTCCGTGGGCTGGGAAGTGAGTGTAGGAAGTGGTGTAGTTGTATCGCTTTCCAGTAAGGAATGCGGTAAGGACCTGTCTGATTGGATAAGTCTGCTACTGAGGGCCATTTCTCATCCGAGATGAAATTGGATACATGATCATACCTTTGTTCTGTTAGATGGGGGTATTCCCTGGAAAGTAAACCCGGCCCAAAGTTAGGATTCCCCAGTACGGGGTATAGTGGTGAAGTTTTAGTTGTGAGCAGAGATCTAAGGGAGGTTTGGTGGCTATGTCGCAGGGTGGTGCCAATTAAGGGGTGCGATTTTATGCTAGGCGGTAGGGAATTATAGCACCACATTGCCCCCTTTAGAGGGATGGGGGATTGAGCTCTTTCAATCTGAACCCAAAGTTTACATGCCCCATTTCTCCTCCAATCCAACACTCGACCCAGGTGAGAGGCTAAGTAATAGAGTTTGATGTCGGGTAAAGCTAGACCTCCTAGGTGTTTAGGGAGTATCATCACTGAACGCCGTAACCGAGGTTTTTTATTTGCCCACACAAAACCGGTGAAAAGTGAATGGATCTTCTGGAAGAAGGAGGTGGGGATTTGTATAGGTAGTGCTTGGATCAGGTAAATAAATTTTGGCAATATGCTCATTTTCAGGAGGTTACACCTCCCGAACCATGAGTGGAAGCCCGGTTTCCATTTCTCTAATAATGTTTTGATCTTAGCTAATAAAGGGGGGAAGTTCAAGTCAAAAGTCCGAGATATGTCAGCCGGGATTCTAGTTCCCAAGTAATTTATGTCGGTCCTGGTCCATTTGAAACGAAAGTTGGATGCTAATTGTTGTGATATTTGGGGAGGTACCTCAATACACATTGCCTCGGATTTCGAGAAATTTATCTTTAAATTAGATAATGAGCCGTATGTATTAAATTCTCGCATGAGGTTTGGGAGGGAGATTCTTGGGTTCGTCAAAGAGAAGAGCAAATCATCGGAGTATGCAGATATTTTGCATTGTAAATTACCAACCTGCAGGCCTGATATGTCAGGATTTAGTCTGATTTTACATAAGAAGGGTTCTAGGGATAGTGCAAATAGCAGGGGGGAAAGAGGGCATCCCTGCCTTGTGCCATTTCTTATGGGGAAGGGGTCGGAAAGTACACCATTGGCCTTCACCTGCGCAGATGGGTTGGAGTAAATACTCTCTATCCACCGCATCATCCTATTGCCCAGGCCGATGTGACGGAGGACAGATAGCATAAAGCTCCAATTCACCCTATCGAAAGCCTTTTCGGCGTCTGTGCTTACTAGTATACATGGCGTCTTCTCGGAGGTTGCTATTTGGATTAAGTTGAGAACTTTAATGGTGTTATCTCTCGCCTCTCTAGAGGGTATGAAGCCAACTTGATCCATGTGTATAAGGGACTGGAGATGTTGGGCTAGTCTAGTAGCTATTATTTTGGAAAAAATCTTCAGGTCTAAATTTAAGAGGGAGATGGGTCTGTAGCTGACACAAGAACCCGGATCTTTCCCTTCCTTGTGGATTAAGGAAATATGGGCTTTGAGGGTTTCCCCGGGAAAGTTTGAGTTTGCTCCTAGAGCGTTGAAGAATGTTACCATTCGTGGGCCTAATGTTGGTAGTAGGGACTTATAATACTGGGCGGTGAACCCGTCAGGACCTGGGGCTTTCCCTACCTTCATAGATTTGATTGCTAGCTGTAATTCCTCTAGTGATATTGGCTCATCTAATACAGTTTGGGATTCTGGTGGAAGAGAGGGAAGGCATGAGTCAGATATGTACTGGTCAATGACGTCCTGGGAAGGGGAGGGGTTTGTTAGGTTATAGAGTCCCGAGTAAAAGTCTGCGAATCCTTTCGTAATTTGCGTCGGTAGATTAGCTTTCTGTCCGTTGGGGGTGGTTATTTGGGGGATGTATGCAGTGGATTTGATTTCCTGAACGGATCTGGCCAAGAGTCTCCCGCATTTGTCACCCGATTCATAGGACAGCCTGCGAGAAAATTGTAAGGCAGCCTTAGCTTTGTAATGCAGTAGATCTGTGATTTGTGATCTCAAGGACCGCAGTTTCATCTCCAACTCCTGAGTGGGAGAGTGTTTATGTTGTGCTTCAACTCTGGCCAGATCCGCTAGCAGTCTGGTTAGCTGTTCATTTCTCTTCCTCTTAATGGACGCCCCATGTTTAATAAGGACTCCTCGGAGGACACATTTGTGAGCCTCCCACAGTATACCCGGGTCACAGTCTTGTGTGTCATTCTCACTGAAGTACAAGTTTAGTTCTTTGGTTACGTCTGCTAGTATCTCAGGAATTTGGAGGAGGCTCTCATTGAGACGCCAAAAAGTGGATCTGGGTGATGATCTCTCAGTGAGAGTGTAAGTCAGGGAAACTGGAGCATGATCAGACCAAGTGATCTGACCTATAGAAGTAGATTGCACTAAGTGTAGCTGGTCGTGAGGGATAAGGAAAAGGTCAATTCTGGAATATACCCCATGTGGAGAGGAGTAAAAGGAATAGTCACGTTCTCCAGAATGCTGGAGACGCCAAGCATCAATCAGTTGAGTTTTGTGTAGTGTCTGGGCTATTCGTTTCCTGTTTTTGGGGGGATAAGAAGAGGTACCAGAGGACGTATCTACTGGGGGTGAGAGCGGCACATTAAAGTCGCCTCCTAGTATGAGCTGGCCCTCCTTATATTCCATCAGTTTATGAACAGTTGACATTATAAACCCGTCTTGATGTGCGTTAGGGGCGTAGAGTGTTGCAAGGGTGAGTTGGACTTCCCCAATCTGACCTTTAAGGAACAGGTAGCGGCCTTCAGGGTCTGCTAATATGTCCTGGAGTTTCCAAGGGAGACTGCCAGAGAGTAGAATAGTTACCCCCTTAGATTTTGTGTTGTTATTCGTCGAGTGGTATACATGGGGAAAATATCTATTCCTGAGTACAGGAGATTTGTCAGTTTTAAAATGAGTCTCCTGAACAAAGGCGACGTCCGTGCGCGACTTTTTAAATTCTTGTAGGAGAATGCGCCTCTTCTCTGGAGTATTCAGGCCCCTCGCATTAAGCGAGGTCACTCTTAAAGAGCTCACCGCCATGTCTCACACGGGGGGAGAAGGGAGAAAAGAGGGTTCTGATAGGGGTGGGAGCAAGGGAGGGGAAGGGAGGGAAAGAGGAGAGAGAAGGAAAAGAAAGACCGGAGACGAGGGTCTAGTACTATTGCACCTCACGTCTCTGTTTAGTTAAGCTAAATGGGTGAGTTTTACTAAACTAAGAAGAAAACCAAACCGGATATCCGGAGGTAGACTTACGGCCTAAGTGGGGCGAGGGCAGACAACAACCTAAAAGGGAGGTCCCGACTCTCCCACCCCATCTAGCCTGAACATTTAGAAGCAGTATAAACACAGTATACATAACAAGAATAAAGAACTTTAAATATCTTCAACAGAAAAGCATAAAGACAAGAGCTAGGAGAAGCATCACTTTGCGTACCATTCCACTCTTGAGTGTTATGCGTAATAATAATTCCGTTCTCCTCGTGTGCTATCCGGCGAGGTGACCCGCTCCCCCCACCAATATCCACGACAAGGCGCAGGTAGACCGGAGCAGGGAGAGGCCAAATCGCCAGAAGCCCACCGGGAACGTCCTGGAGCTTCCTCTACCCTTGTGGGAAAACATGTATCAGACTCATCTATATCATGAAATCCCAATGGTGAGCTCTAGAGCGGGCCGAGCCCCCGAGACGGGGGTCTAGCGCACCCCCGAGTCAACCCAGAGCCCCTTCATACATTTAAAACCCATTAAAGTGCCCGACTCTCCTCCCCCTCATCCCCATTTTATCACACACTCTCGTCCTTGTCATGATGTCTCTCCAGGAAGGAGGGCATGTATTTCCTCTCGGAAAGTAGATGTCCGTAGGGGTGAGAGAACTCTTCCCGCGGGGCCTGCTGGGGACCACCTAGGTCCTATACGGGGGTGGCTTGCGGAATGAGAGGAGAGAGCATAATGCTGGTGACTCGCCAGTTACAGGAAGCCCTAGTCCGAAGCATGTCAGGAGGCAGTATGACTTTTATCGTCCTCACTGAAGTGGACCGTTGAGAGTGCAGAGAATGATGAAGCTTGGGGCTTGTAGCTAAGGCAAGTCCGGCGACCATGAGTCAGAGCGGAGGCAAGAATAGGGGGGCGGATGGGGCAGACCCAAAACCAAAAACGAAAAACAAAAAGCAAAAAGGTAGCTGATCAGGTAATCATAGTACCGAAGGGGATAACATGAGTAGAGATAGTCAAAGGGGCAACTCACAGCTCTCTTGGCTCATCTAGTGAAGCTGAGCGAGGTCGACGGCCGCTCCTCCGTGAGCGCTGCGGTCTAGGAGCCTGATCTCTCATCTCGTGTAGTCGACCAGGAGCCCGGTACAGATAATCCAGCCAGTTAGGGACAGGAATAGGTTCCGTATCTAGGAAGTCGAAGAGAGCAGGCAGATTTTCCGGTGATCGAAGAAGGAAGGAGCGCTGTTCCTTGTGGAAAGTAACCGAGAGGGGGAAGCCCCATCTGTATGTCGCATTACATCTCCGGGCAAGATCTAGTAGGGGTTTCAGCATGGCACGTCGAATCAGGGTCGGTCTGGAGATGTCCGGAAGAATTTTAACCGATGCTCCGTCGAATTCTATTTCTCCTGATTCCCACGCTCCTCGTGCTATGGCCTCCTTATGGATGTAGTGATAAAGTCTGCATATTATGTCCCGAGGTCTGTTTGGGTCGGTCGAGCGGGGACCCAGGGCTCTATGTATTCGATCTACTTCGATTTGTTCTGGTAAGTGTGCACCCGCCACTCTTCTGAAGATGTCTGTAGCTGTGGCCAGTAGATCCGACGGGCCCGTGGCCTCAGGTAGGCCGCGGAGCCGGACGTTGTTTCTTCTGCTCCGGTCTTCCGTTTCTTCCATGCGAAGCTGAAGCTCTACCGCGGCCAGAGATTTAGCTTTTTGTTGGGTCTCTAGAGACGAGACTCTCTGTTCCAGGGACTCTAGGGACGATTCACCCGAGGTCAGACGGTCAGAGAGGGTCTTAACGTCTTGTTTGACTTCGCAGATTTCCTTCTTGTGTGCGGCCTCTACTCTGCCCACCAAGGCCTCAATATCCGCCCTCGTTGGTAGGGCCCGTAGTATAGCCTTAAGCTCCTCGTCTGCACCATAAGCCCCCTGTAAATAAAGGAGGGGACCCTGGTTTGAGGTAGAAGCCGCTGGTGAGCCGGTATAGAGCACCGGGCTCCGGGATCCTTCTGAGGCGGCAAAGTCAGCTTCTCTGACCGGAGTGCAGGAGTTTGAGGCACAAGGCTCCGCCATCTTGGGTATAGGGGAGCCGGAGAGGGATCTCCCGAAAAGTCTCTGTAAGTCGACCAGAGCGGGTGTGGAGGCCGCCGGGCTGATCTTCTTTTTATTCCTCCGGTATGTCCGCTTCTTGGATGAGAGCATAACGGTAAAAATAGAGCAAAGTAGGCTGATTTAGGGGTGGAAAGGCCGGGAGCTCAGAGAGAACACGTCTCTAGTCGGCCATGTCCAGACCACGCCCCCCTTATCTTGTATTTTTTAACCTCAAGGAGGTTGGTTGGTGTCCCTTGGTAATTTGACATTGTATTTTTGAAATTTACCTGCCTACTCACAAACAAACTGTCATTTTTGAAGTAAAACACATAGGCAAGTATTTGTTAAAAGTAAATAGCCATTTATTCTGGGTCATAACAAAATAAAGAGGAAGGCAACACTGGAAAAACTGGTGAAATTTGCGAAGCCTTTGTACCCCAGGGCACACATCAATTATTTTACAGTCAAAATTGGTGGCCTGAGGAGTCCATATAATAGTGAGCACAATCCGATCTAGGACTACAAGAGATCAGGAACAGCAGCAGATGACATATATGTCCCCAGGCTGTGGTCATACAACAGCCTGCATCTTTTGTCAGACCAGACTGAACCCAGGCCATCACTCTCTGGTCTTCCTTACATGCTTCCTTCCAGGCTGTGTCTCTGGTGTTGGAGTTGTGGCAGGGGGTGGAGGAGGAGCAGGAGGACCATGGTTCAACTCACAAACATGGCTTTGGCTTGTGAGTTCGCCCCTCAATCCCTTATTTAGGGCTTGTAAAGATCACTTCCTCACATAAGAGGCGTTGGCGTTGTATTAAAATAAGTTTGTTGTCTAGATGGGTTTGTAACTAGAATGAAATGTAAACTTGATTCAGTGTAAGGAGAGGACACTCAGCAGCTGTTTACACATCTGGACGCAGGAGCACTAGCGTGGGACACCAGAACAAACTTTTTAGGGTGTCCCACACAGGTGCTCCAGTGGATACTAGGGGTTTTTCCATGTGTGATACTTTACCAAAAAAGGGAAGTATTCCAGCTTTAGAAAGGAAATAAAATGTTCTTCAGCTTGGAACTCTGCCAAAACAGACAATTGTACGACACTTCCAAGCAATGTTTCATATTCTTATTTCTGCCCTCAAATATCTGTGTTCTAAGTATACCGATTTGTTATTCTAATAGGGGAGAAAAGACTCAGGGCATCTGAGGACACCAGGGACCCCCCACCTCCTAAAGAAGGGGAAATCCCAAAACCACAAGCAGATGATGAGGAGGGAGACATTTATGAAGTGGGCGAAATTGTCACCACAACAGGTGAGTGTCTGAGACCACAGCTTCAGGTAATAGATGGATGCCTACATATTTATAATATATGGTGTGTTTTTTTATTTTTAGGTGATGTGGATGTTGTGGAAGAAGAATCTCATTTCACAAGTGAAAGTGCCCAGGTCCTCATCGGGGAGAGAATGGGGTGCAATCGTGATTTAGAAAATATAAAGGAAAACATCAATGATGTTCAACAAAAAATGAAGAACATCATCAATGTTTTAGTCAGAATATAAAACACACAAAAATTGTATAGTTTTCTCGTGTTTTTTTGCTTTGAAAAAAAAGTTTTAAAGTATTTTAAAAGCCAAATTTTGAAGATGCACACGGGTGTGTCAACATGTGCTATCTGCCATCACAGGATATCAATGTACACGTTTTGTGGGTGCAATCCCTTCCTCGTAACTCAATTAGGTGAGAGGAAGGGGTTGCACCCCCAAAACACATCCATTGATCCCCCATGATGGGAGCTAGCACATGTTGACATTAGGCATGGGATCAGGAGGGAAATCCCCAGTTTGAATCCCAGTTTGTGTGCATCTTCAAAATTTGGCTTTTACAAGGGTGACATCACCCCATATGATGAAGGCAATATCAACACAGTTTGGACATACTCATGTCTGATATTGCCTTCACTTTATCAAAGTTGAACTTTGTAAGTTCCTGAGTTGTGTATGTTATGCTTTGAAACATGCCTGTTTAACCAAAAGAAGGATATTTAATGTGAAAAAAAATGTTATACACCAAAGATGTTGGTTTGTTCAAAAACCCTTTCCTAACGCACATGTGAATGTGCTTTGAGTAAAATGTTTTCTACTTAACAATGTGTGGCTTCTTATTTCAATGCTCAATAGCAGTTTTTGTAGTAAGTTGGTTTTTACAGTGACAATGAGGGTTATTTACTAAAGGCAAATGCACTTTGCACTACAAGTGCAGTTTCAGTGCCGTTTCAAGTGTACTTTTGCAGTGCACTTGGAGTGCAAAGTGGAATTTCCTTTAGTAAATAACACCAACAGTGCTTTCTAATTTGTCACAATCACGCTATTTTCATGACTCCACAAAATTCATTCATGGTGCTGAAAATGATGAATATTTTTGTCAGTAATGCATTACACACATTAACAACAAAAACAAGGTGTGTGTAGCAGACCCGCAACATAATAGTTAGCTGAAGAAGAGATTGTCACCTCATGTATCAAAATAAATTACATTTGCACTATTGAAAAAAATGTCCAAAAAGAAAAGCCCATTGGAGAACCTAGGAGACAGCTAAAAGACACCCAGGCAGTAAATCAAAGGAAATCTTCTTTCAGTTTAAGTTCAAAAATTGTTGATAAAATGTTTCTTAAACAGTTTCTGGCATATCAATGGCCCCCCTACCCGCAAAGTACTCGACATACTTCTGTCTTACTTCGCGGGCGCTTTGGGGGGGGCAGGCCAGGACAGCCAGCTTCAAGCATCCTCAGGGTTTCTTCTTGAAGTCCGGCCTCAGGCCCAACTGAGGCCACATACTTTATTGAATTTCTCCTTAAAGAGTTGTGTAGAATGCAGCATGCAAGGATTATCTGGTTAAGTTTATATTCTGCCATGTTAATTGACGTAAGGAATAGGCGGAACCGGCTGGCCATTATCCCGAAAGCATTCTCCACCACTCTTCTGGCTCTGGCCAGACGGTAGTTATAAACCCTCTGGCCCGGGGTGAGGGTCCTCATGGCTTCAAAACAATCGACTGGTCAGAACGAACTAACAGAAAGCACTGAAAAACAGAAAGGCCGGAGCTGAAAATCAGATACGAGCGGACAAGACTGCACTGAAAATCAAATACGTAATATACTGTAAATACGAACCCACAAGCACAAACTGAAAAGCAGTAACAATTGGAAAAGCAGGAGGCTGAAAAGTGCGAATCGTCTGTCACCAAACTTCTACTAACACGAGATTAGCGGAAGGAGCCCAAAGGGTGGCGCACTTGTTATTGAACTTCCTCTTTCTAGTGCCGTTGTACGTGTTGTATGTCACTACCTTCTTGACGTTCGCAAATTCCGACTAACTTTGTGTGACCGTGTGTATGCAAGATAAGTTTGAGCCAACATCCGTTGAAAAAAAAACATGGATTTTGTTGTCGGAATGTGCGATCGTGTGTACGCAGCATAATAGTGTACTGTATTACAATAGTAGTATAACAGGGCCAACGATAAAGTTAGCCGGCAAGAACAGCAGGGCCAGTCTTTCAACCCATCAATAAGAACATGCAAAGCACTTACATTGAAAACAGACCTGATGTGCAAATAGAGTTGGACCAGGCAAGTGTTTTACATTTCAGGTTTACTATAAGGGAAGTGTTTTACGCAATCCAGAGTCAAAATTCCTTCTACTGTATGTTCTGCTGTTCCTAATCTATTACCATAGCTAAGTGTAAAACTATCAGTTGTCACAATAAAACATGAAAGGAGTGGCAACTCCAGGAAGTATTTATGCTAATTTACCCAGGGGAACCTCCACATCTTGGGCTTGGCCATACTTTACCTACTCTTTACCAGAAGATATCGAAGTTAGGACAGTTTAGTCATCCTGGCACACATCTCTTTCAGCATTACAGGCCGGATATGTCCTCTAGTTCTTTTCTATAGCACTGATCATACATTTATTGCTGCAGCATTCCACAATTCCATAGGTCCTTGAAATTAATACTATACAAGAATAAAGTGCCACTACACAAACACTGAATATTTTAAAAGCCAGTGTCAACATTGACTTAGACAAGCTCCCTTCCCACCTAACAGTGCCTGGCGACAGGCTGCTCAAGCACCTAGCACTTGTAGGCAGGTAGAAGTTAATGCTGCCCCTGTTGGAAAGGCTATGGTTAATTATTCTCCTGGGTTTTTCTTTTGAATGGCTAGGCCGGGTCCAACCCACTGGTTCTATGTGATATAAAAGGAACAAACGATCTGCCTCCAGGGGGGCCTTGGGGCGTGGGGCTCAGAGCTAGAGAGGTGTGCTGCTTGTTGCTGTTGCTGGAGCCTGGATTGCCAGTGTCACGCCGGGATCTGAATTCACATTATTAGAGGAGACTGCTGGTATTTGCAGTTCTCCTTGAAGAAATCTCCAATGAACTAAAGCAAGCATGGACTATTATCCTATGCAGGTATGCTGGGGTAGCCAGAAGCCGGAGTTAGGGACTAGGGATGTAGGAAAAGACTGCACTTTATGTTGAACTGTTACCTGTGGATGTCATCATGCTAAATTATTTAGGTAAAGCTTTTGAAACTTTGCCTTTGCTTGGTCTGAATTTACTAAAGGGTTGTAATGCAAGTAACCAGCACATATATTCTATAGCTTGGGTCAACTATGCACATTGGGATATGAAGATAACAGTACAAGAGTTAATACAGTGTTAAGATACAGTACAAGTGGTTATCAAGGGTAACGAAGGAAGCAGCTTGCTGTTAGGGTATACATAAAGCAGATGGGATAGCTTCTTGCAGGAGGGGTTGTTGTTGTTGTTGTTGACACTCTCTCTGTTAACAGGTCCATCTCCCATAGCAACGGGAGCAGATCAGCACCACAGAGGTCCCCACTGTACACAGGTAACGAAGAGGAACAGTTAAGTGAAGTGCACACATGGAGTCCACACACTAGGTGCACTGTGAGTGAGGTAGCGATGATAGGCTGGGCAGGTGGAGAGGGCATTGACTCTGTGTGTCCCTCCTAAATGCACAAGTGACAGTGGTGGTGTATATTACATCAAGAGAGTTTATTAGAGTTCAGAAGTCTGTTCAAGCAAAGGTACCCCATGTGTAAGGCAGTGACCCTACCCAAAGTGCCTTGCGTAGCCCAAAAGAACCCACCCCATGGTAGGCCTCTCATATGACCCTTGCTTGGCGCCCAAAAAGGAGGGAGCCATGGAGGATGTGACAACCACCCCGTCACTTTACTCATACACACTGTCTTGTGGGAGGTGTAAGGAAGCATGTATATTCTCCCCATACCAAAACATCAATTCTTTTGTGAGGCTTTAGTGGCATATTGTGGAGGGAAGGCAACGAGTCAAAGTAAAGGTAAGCTTTAAGTTCATATGGGAGGTAAAGGTAAGGTAAGTTAACATTGGACCTTCTCTAAAACACTACCTTTACTATGAATCTTCAATGGCCAGGACAGATTTAGTTCAAGGGCACTATGTTCCTTCCTTGAACTCCAGTCAACTGACTTTGCCTATAAGATGAGTTCTAGTAATGAATATGCTGAAGTCAGGAGGAAACATTTCCTAAGTTTTCTCTTCTCCATTGATTAGATTACAATATTCTTTGTAGTGGGAATTACCAGCAGAGGACTTTTGGAGTCACCAGCAGAGGACTGATCCGCTTCAGATAGTTGTAGACACAGCCAGCACTGACATATGATCTACATGACTGTGCTGTTTCTGAGCAAGCGTCCTAGCTCAGGAAGTAAATGCTGATCCTGGGAAATCCCTGAACCAAGATGGATCCTCCCTGCTTGGAAGAAAAGCATATGACAGCATTACAGATTACTTACTATGCATATAGCGAACACCCACTTATGACAGGGGCAAAGCACAGCCAGCTTGACATTACCCCGCATAACACACAAGGCTAAAATATTTGTTTTATTGTGGGGGCACTATGGGTTCAGGGTTTTTCTGGGTTCAAACACCCTCTTACCAAGAGAAAAAAAAATAAGAACATTGAGAAAGGCATCACAGATATCCACAAAAGTCACTCCTGACTGAACCGCTACTTATCAAGACTCCTGTCAGGACTTGGGCCACCAGTGGGTGTCTCAGCAACCAGCTTATCCCAGGCTCCACCTTATACTGGTTGCTAGGAAAGTATATAATCCCCTCTTAATGGATATTGTTGCCTCAGTGTTCTGCCTGTGATCTGTGTCCCTGCTTGATCCTCTATCCTGTGCCTTGTATCATGTGACCTGCATCCAGTTTACTGTATCCTGCTCTGCTCCCCTTTGTTCCCAATCCCAGTCCTGATCTTGCCCTTTTCATGTAAGCTTCCTCCATGTATATATATATATAGCGTGTGTTAGGTTGTTGTTCTGGGTTTGCTGCACTTACACGTTTATCTCTCACTTTTAACTTGTTCATGGTTTGTTGGTGTTGGAAGGGTGTTTTTTTATAATAATACACTTTACTTAATCACGCTTGTTCTAGTTTCTGATTCCTTGAAGTGTAGCTCATTGATCTAGTCATCCCTGCTAGATACCTGCATTTGTTATCCTGTATGCTACCATTCTAAACTTTGGATATTTACAAACTGATTGAGAACCTTAAGGTGCAGAATAAGACAAACAGATTGGTCTCAATTTGGTAGGTAAATAGGTTTGAATAGAAAACTTTGTTCCTGAAGAATTGATATGTTCCTGAAGAATTTTTAGGACCTACTACTCCCTGGTAGACAAGCCCCTGGATGACCTGGAACAGAGCCATAGCTCTCTCTGGAGAAAGCGTAATGTCAAAAGTGGAAACGCTATCTTGTATTCAGTAGATACTACGTCTAATAAAATCAGCAAGCATCTACCCGACCCTGTTGTCCACAGGTGAGGAAAGTCCTTTATGCTGTTTTTTGGAGGAATTGACATTCTCAATTTGCTCGCTCCTGTCCTGCTAAAACACTATCCCTCCTGCTGAGGCTGACCCCTCCGCCATCTTGTGCCCCACTCCGTGCCAGAGGCCTCCACACGACATTCCAGGCTGTTGACCTTTACATCCCCAAAAGAAGGGATGTCCATCCATAAAGTAGTTTGCTGCGCTTTACTGAAAGAATCCAGGAAATGGCATAACACTCATATCACAGGACATACATTCTGGAGTCACATTTAGGGGACAGTCTGCAATAATCTCATGTAAAATCATATGAAGCACCTCAGCAGCCATCTCCCATACAGTCTCACCTCTACCTTAGGGTTGTCAGGAACGTGTGCCCTCCTGCTCCGTCATAACTGCTGGTTCCAACATCCTGATTTTGGCAGTGGCATTCTCCTTGTGTGTCTGTCCACCTGCAAGGTGATGGATTGTCTCCAGCAGTCTCATGCTTGTGATAGAGTGTGTAATACCTGATCAAGCTTCCTGTTTTTATGCCCTGCTCTGCTAGATTGGATTACCTCATTGATGACCTCAGATTGAATATCGACTATTCTCTGAACTGCCTACCTTTGGATCTTTACCCTGACTATTCTAAACCTTGCCTGTCCGCCAACTGCAAGTACCTGTTTGCTTTGCTCAGTTCACACCTGCCCTGGTGTGGTAGCCAGGCACTATAGTAGTGTGTATATTTTCGGGGGGCAACCAAGTACCGGTAGGCCTGCATGCCTTATGGGAAAGAGGGCTGCTATAGGTAAAGAAGAACACAGAAGCCACCTATAGTGTCGGGCTACCTGCGTTAGGGGTAAGCGTGCCAGGGGTCTTTAGTACTTACAGAACTGTGCTCTCTGCAGTTACCTCCTTGCTAAGTACACCTCTCCTGCATACCTCCCAACTTTCTGAGATGGGAATGAGGGACACCTATTAGCAAAAGTATGTAGGCATAAGACACCCCCCCCCCCACCCGCCATGCCCCTTTTAAAGGAGAATTGTACAAAAAAAAATATTGGTTAAACCCACAAATGTTTTTTTTTACCTCTACTATTCCTTTATTTTGGCTTTTGGAATTTACAAATGCAGCAATTTAGAAATCGGATGAAAGGTTTAGCACTGTAAAGCACTTCTTGATAGATAAGTAGTGCATTTTATATACAACTATATAAATCAGACCAATACCGCTCCCCCCCCCTCCCAATACTGAATTCACACCTGAGCAGAGCGATTTTCAGGTGTTTTCAGATGTATATGTTTTTAGCAATTTTGAATAGCAATGTCATAGCAACAGGACAGGATGAGGGGGGGGGGGGGGTTGCAGGGGAGATACCGGCTGTGTCACGTTTCTTCAAAATGGCCTAAAGCAATAGCAAGTAGATTATTGAATATTGTTTACAGCAGCAGTTTGTTTTAATCTACTGACAACCTAAAGCGGAACTTCAGTCCTCCTGGTATGGTGGGCCTGGCCCATTCTCTGGCGCTCCACTGTCTCCGTTCGGGTCCTGGCAGAGCTTGTCAGCACATCTGTGCAAACACAGGGAAGTTTTCAGACTCCCATGGTCGCAGCCCCTGGTTGTGCATGGGAAACTCAATGTACATGCAGATACCTAGGGGACCGCAAGCACGATGCACTTTTTGCCGTGTTTCTGCCTGCCTTCCTGAAATGCTTATGCCGCGTACACACGGTCGTACTTTTCGTCTACAAAAGTCCAACGGACGCTGACGGACTAAAGCTGGCTGGTAATCCGATCGTGTGTGGGCTTCTCCGGACTTTCAACGTACTTTTTTAGCCTCAAATCCGACGTACTTTAGATTTGAAACATGCTTCAAATCTTTACTTCGTAACTACGACGGACCCCGAAATCCGCTCATCTGTGTGCTAGTCCGACGGACAAAAAGCCACGCTAGGGCACCTATTGGCTACTGGCTATGAACTTCCTTACTTTAGTCCGGTGTACGTCATCACGTACGAATCCGTCGGACTTTTGTGTGGTCGTGTGTAGGCAAGTCCGTTCGTTAGAAAGTATGCCGCAAGTCCGCCGCAAGTCCGCCGAAAGTCTGCCGGAAGTCTGTCGGACAGGCTGTCTGACTTTTGTAGACGAAAAGTCCGACCGTGTGTACGCGGCATTAGTTGTGAATGCCGCCTTATAGAGGAGGTACCTCGGCTCTCTTGGTGCCCAAGCCATGCGGCACATCTGTGCACAAGCAGGAGGTGGCACAAGCAAAGCTGTTTAAAGGGTTAGTGTACTCTTACAAAAAACTACCTATGCAGATAAGGGGTGTTTGCAGGGCTGTCTTCATTAATGGGCACACCCGAGCACTGCCCAGGGGCCCCAGGTGCATGGGGGGGCCAATGATCAGGGCCAGGAAAAGGGAGGGCGGTGGGCGCTGTGTTGGGGGTGCACTGGAAATTTGTCCACTTGTGCCGCTCTTTTTTAACAACAGTAATGTAACTGCAATGTCACTCCTGTCAGAAGGAGCAGCAGCTGTCTTTTGCTGGAGAGAGGATTCAGTTTTCTCCTCCTTCTCGCAGGGGGCGGAAGAGAGCTGGCACCGAGACTGAGAACTCACCTCAGTCTCAGCACAGGAGAGGAAGGAGGCGCTGCCTTCATTGTAGGATGGAACAGCATTTGTGATCTGTGAGTACAAGGGGGAAGGGGGGGCACCTGATGTATGGAGAAGCTGTGATGGGGACACCTGATGTATGGGTACACTGTGATAGGGGACAACTGATGTATGGGAACACGGTGATGGGGGACCCCTGATGTATAGGGACACTGTGATGGGGGACACTCGATGTATGGGGACACTGGGATGAGGACCCTATCTCACATTCATACATACAGGATGTAGCACGGACACTCTGGTCCTGCTACTAGATCCCAGGTACACTTTCCCCACAATGTAAGAGCAGCCAGGCACACGGCATCATCCAAACTTCTGGCACAATAAACAATCTTGGGGGGAACCTGTTTGGGATCAAGAAAGCAGTGGGATAATCCGGAATGTAGAATGAAAGTAGGAGGACACCCTTAGCAACTAGTCTTACTTAAAAAAAATCCTGTAGCAACAGCTCCAAGGGACTGGGCAGCTCTGAGCACCAATGCAGTGCCCCAGGCTGGGTAACCCTCAGTCTTAATGTACCAGGGGGGTAATGTGGAACTTCATTCTCCCAATCAACATTGATTTTTTTTAAATCTTCATTCTGTTAGCATTCATAAATAGATAGGGAAGTACATTTTTTTTTTTTTTTTACATTTATATAGTTACTTCCTGATTTCTTGCCTGAGCAAATGCTGTCATACATCCTAGGAATCTTCAGGGGGGGGGGGGAGAGAAGGAGGGGTTTTCTCAGCTAAGTATACTCTTCTGCATGCATGCTTGAGCTAAGAGCAGAGGGATTCCAGGAAGTAAATGCTTCATGAATCATTTTCCCTCAAGATGGCCCCTGGCAGGAATGCTAGGGAGTGGTTTTCAACGTGATTTCTCAACAAAATAAAGCATAGAGACATGGATGGATGAGGGAGTATCAGGGACCATGAATCAGACCGAGACAGAAGTATAGTTAAATCACACTTGTGACAGAGTAAGCGTAGTCAAAACAAGCCAGAGTTCAATAACCGGATCGGGAAGTCAGCCAAGCAAATGTCAGAGAGCCAGAGATAAACATAGTAGTACAGCAAGCAGGATCAGGAGCCAGAAGGAACGTCAGCCAAGCAAGTCTTCAACAGGAACACAGGAGAAAGCCTTTGTGATGTTGAAAAAGGCGAAGGCAGAGATCAAGTGAGCTGGACGTAGGCAGGACTGACGAGCAGAATCAACAACAGCTGGGTAACTGTGGAGAGAGATGGGAGCTGGCAATTAGCCGACAGCTGAGTCTGGGACTGAGCCCAGCCCTAACAGGGAGTTTGCTTTGAATATTAAAAATGAACTAAATAGTGTTTTTGGTTAGTTGTGTTCAGATGCAGTGAAGATCCGTATTAAAGTGATAGTAAAGTCTTGTTTTAATAAACAAAAAACAAAAACAAACATGTTATACTTACCTGCTCTAGCAGTGGTTTTGCACAGAGCAGCCCTAATCCTCGTCTTCTCGGGTCCCACGCTGACGCTCCTGGCTCCTCCCTCCTGCCGAGTGCCCCCACAGCAAACAGCTTGATCTAGGGGGACCCAAGCAGGTGCGATCCCGACCCGCGACTCTATGTGTCGGCCCGCCCCCTCTGTCTCCTGATTGGCTCACTAGCTGTGATTGGCTCCTGCTGCTGCCAAAAGCCAAAAAGGTGTGTGAGCCCCCCGGAGAGGCAATGCTCTTGTGAACATCGCTGGATCGAGAGGGGGGCTCAGGTAAGTATTGGGGGGGCTGCTGCACACAGAATGTTTTTGAAGAAAACCTTGTGCCTTTCCAACCACTTTAAGGAGCAGCATTCACCCAGATCCTGTTTACAGGCCTGTACTCACAAGTCCATAGGTGCTGGGGTGCCTTTCTCAGCAGCAGGCAGGCAGCTGTGTAGTGGACTCTCCAGACTTGATCCTAGGTGAAATGCCCTATCTCCAACTAGTATAGCTGCCAACATTGCAAAAATATTTATAGGGACACTTTTTTGTCTGTAGGTGGTGTCTTGCTATAATTAGGGACGGGGCATTAATTTGAAGGCGGGACGCAGCGAGAAAAGTTAAATGCGGAATGCTTGGCACGCCGCGGCGAATAATAGGTGTGGTTTAAATGGAAAATTGGGCGTGGTTTAAAGGGGGCGTGGCTCAAATGGGGTGTGGTTAGAGTCTGAGATGAACGAGGTATGGAGGGAGAAAGTAAGGGAGAGAGAAAGAAAGAACCAAAGAAAGAAATAGGGAGGGAAGGAGAGAGAAAGAAGGAAAGAAAGAGGGATGGAGGGACAGAAGGCCCAGATCCTACACCATAATAGAAATATAAGTATTCCAGAAAGTTTAACAATCAGCAGATAAAGATACTCCAAACACCTGCTGTTGGCGCTTCAATCATCATGGCACCATGGATGATATGGTGTCAGAATGATTGAAGCGCATTATTTATATTATTACATTGTAATATTAAATGAAATAGTTCAACTCACCATAATGCAGAATCGTGGGAAGCCCTGAGCGTGTCACTTGCCACGTCGCTTGCCACCAGACGCCATCAGGTGCCCCCAGTAGAGTCCCTCCTTACACCAGGCATTTCCAGTAGAGTTAAAACGTGTATGTAAGGGCGCTCTGAGTATCAGGACCAGGCAGATAATGTCTATATTGGACAAGGTGATCCGATGATAATATCTTCAACACTTAGGGCTGCAGTCGCAGAGAGGAGCAATCTCTAATAAAAGACAAACAAAAGGAAAAAGGCGCCTCTAAGTGCAGAATTAAAAACTTTTAATATCCCCAAAAGGGTTAAAAACACTTACAAGATCCGAAGTAAAAGGGAGAATGTCATATATTCATAGAGCAGGTGATCCAGCATCAGGGAGGTCCCCAGTATGTTATAAATTCAGAGGGATGTCAGTATACAGCAGCGGAAGATCCCAGGATGGCCAGCAGATGGACGCCTAAGGCTCTGGAGACACTGGTAAAAGGATCGCGCTGTCAGAGTCAACGAGGAGTGGAAATCCAGGAAGTGACGTCAGCAGACGGGATAACAACCAGCGTGGACCGCAAGCCAGAAATAGTCATCAAAATTGGACGCGTTTCGGAACTACTGATTGGTTTCTTCTTTAAGCCAATGACTGCAAGTTTGCACGAGCATAACTTCTTATAATCTGTGGGAGGGCTGTGGGTGGGGCTATGGGCAGGAGTGGAAAAAGGAAATAGGTAATAGTCCAAACGTTCTCCCAAGATTACATGAATCGTGCTATATGAACATACATAAATGCAAAGGCAACATAAGGTATAAAATGTATCCTTTACACAGGGTAAGACGAATATGACAGGACAAAAACAAGACATCAAAAATAAATAAAGGTCACAAAACTCAGACTGCCAGTGGAGCCAACACATGGATATAGAGCAGAATACTGCAGCCAGGTCACACATCACTCCCCAATAGCAAATATCATTAAGGGGGGAGAACGGGGGGGAAACAGTCCTATTTCATAAAAGGCACTAAGGTGGATAATAAAAATTAGTACATCATATTAGGTAATATGTATACCGTATATATGCATAAAGTAGAAATAAAATATTAATCGTTTAAAAAATGATCAATATGATAAGGACGTGTGGGTATACACATGCATACGTGCATACCCATATATACATAGGTGCAGCGCATGCAAAAAAGGTCACAAATAAGTCATAGATACCTGCACTGCATCCGTACATGCAAGAATGCGTATGCATATGTCTGGGGAATAGAACATCACGCACACACACCCACATACATATATATACACTCATGCATCCCATGGGAGGTGAAATGTAATTATCCAGTGGAGGACATACCTAAGGGAACATGGACACTATATAATAAGCATAAATGTGAGATGGGGATTTATATATCGAATAAGATAAATTCGAAAGTATAGCACTGATTTCAAAATCCTCATTTAACCCTCCAGGAGCCAAAACATTCAAGGAGAAAATACAGTACATTTCTCTATGACAAAGCTTTCGAAAACGCTCAGCTGGAGGGAGGTCCTAGGCATCGCCTCGATAACCCAAACCATTAAACCATCAGTTGATTTGTTATGATATTCAAGGTATTGCCTAGTGACACTGTGGGTGTCCAGTCCATCAGTAATGAAACAGCGATGTTTGCCAAATCGCTTACGTAATGACCTAATGGTTTGCCCAACGTAGAAGAGGCCACAAGGGCATGTCAAACAATAAACCACATGGTCAGAGGAACGTGTGAAATCCCTTATATAGGGTATGTTTTACCTTCCACACAGAAGTCCTTCTGACCATGTTTCACAAAACGACAGGTATTACATAAGGGTTTTCAGCATTGATAAATACATGCCAGAAATGGCTAGAAAGGTGGGGAGAGAATAACCTGGGGGTACTGGTTTCTCTTTAAGTTTACTTGGTGCCACCTTACTTTTAATATTAGGGGCTTTTCTATAAGCAAACTTGGGCTTGTTAGATAGGACAGGGAGAAGGTGCTCGTCCTAAAGCAACAAGGGCCAGTGCTTCCGCACGATGCTCTCCATCTGTCTATGGAGTGAAATTGGGTAATGAATCGCAGATCATTCTTGTTAGTATCACCATGAATAGGAGGACATGATAAAAGGGGTGTGTCTTTGTAATGGGAATAAGCTGTTTCCACAATGTCAGCTGGAAATCCGTTATCAAGAAATTTATCTTTCAGAATCTTACTCTAGATGTCATAACCACTGCTTCTAGTACAGTTCTTTTTAAGTCTACAATACTGGCTTTTAGGTATGTTATTGAGCCGTTGAGGATGATGGCAGCTTTTATAATGAAGAAAAGAATTTCCTGACGTCGGCTTGGTAAAATTCCTAGCATGGATTTGTTTGCCAACAAAGAACAGTTCCAAATCAAGGAAGGCCAACTTTTCTTCGTCCATGACAGAGGTGAAATGCAAACCCATATTGTTATTGTTGCAATGTGCAACAAAATCCGGAACTATGGATGCATTACCATACCAGATGATGATCACGTCATCTATATACCTTCCATAGAAAATGATTTGGGAAGAAAAAGGATTATTGTGCCAAATGTACAAGGTTTCCCACTGCCCCATAGTAAGGTTGGCATATGAAGGTGCAAAGTTTGCCCCCATAGCTGTCCCATTAACTTGTAAGAAAAACTCATTGTCGAATTTGAAATAATTGTGGGTAAGGCTAAAAGAAGTAGCCTCTACGATGAAGGAGGCTTGTCTGGGATTAAGCATTGGGTCCTTGCACAAAAAGGATTGTATAGCACATAGTCCCACATCGTGCGGTATGGAGGTATACAGTGAATGAACATCAAGGGAGACCCAAAAATTAGTGGGTTCCCAAGAATAAGGGGAGAGAAGTTCCAACAAGTGGGTGCCATCTTTAATATATGACTGGAGGGATTGGGCAAGTGGCTGGAGAAACTGATCAACATATTGTGAGAAACCACTAGTTATGCCTCCCATGGCTGCAACGATCGGTCGTCCAGGGGTGTTAACCAAATTTTTGTGCACCTTAGGCAGGTGGTAAAAATACGGATTGTATTGAACAGCCTTAACCAAAAAGGAGGCTTCCTGCTGAGTGATGATATGGTCGCTAAGTGCATCCTTAACAAGAGAGGTAGCCTCCAGGGTAAACCGAGGCTGCGTTTCAGTCTTTAATCTGATATATATGTTAGTATCTGACAGAAGTCTAGTAGCCTCTGCGACATAATCAGCTCTCTTTTGTACAACTATGCCCCCTCCTTTATCCACAGATTTAATGGCCATTTTTGGTTAGGGCATCAAGAGCTTTCTTTTCGGAGTATGTGAGATTGTGAGTTATCTTATTTTTACTTTTGGCTGAATTACACATATCCTTATAGTCAGTGGGGTAAAACACAGATGTAGGCCTAAATTTCGTGTTTTGAATAGGTGGAGAGGTCATAAGATGCTGAGTATACAATATTTGATCACTCTCTGAGCTCTCAATGGAGAGGAGAGGGGTTGGGTAATGATTACTGGATTCTGTAGTGTAAGAAGATAGTTCTTCCAGAAGAGCCAAGCAGAGTCATTATGGGTCATAGTATCACCACATGGAGAATCAGCAGGGATGGAATCAGCCATAAAATGGTTGTTATTATGTTTGGTGGACTGAATATTATATAATCTTTTTAGGGTAAGGCAACATATGAACTTATTCAAATCCTTGAATAGGAGAAAGGGATTGGGCTGAGCAGAGGGTGCAAAATTGAGGCCCCCGACTGAGTAACGAAATCTCGTCACTAGTTAGAAGATGAGTGGAGAGATTAAAGATTTTTATAGTGCTCTCTTTTTCCTGGGGTCTGGACTTGGTTCTGCCTCCTCTATCCCAGCAGCCTCTGCTTTGTGCTTTCTTTTTAGAGGTTTGGTCCAGGGTTGGTCTGGTACTAAAAAAGGGACCGCAGTAGGGTCAGATGAGTGTGGAACAAGATGGAGAGGTAGAGTCCCTCCTTACATCAGGTGCCCCCAGCAGAGTCCTTCCTTACATCAGGTGCACCCAGCAGAGTCCCTCCTTACATCAGGTGCCCCAGCAGAGTCCCTCCTTACATCAGATGTCCCCAGTAGAGCCCCACCTTACATCAGGTAACCCCCAGCGGAGTCCCTCCTTACATCAGGTGTCCCCAGCAGAGTCCCTCCTTACATCAGGTGCCCCCAGCGGAGTCCCACCTTACATCAGGTGCCCCCAGCAGAGTCCCTCCTTACATCAGATGCTCCCAGCGGAGTCCCTCCTTACATCAGGTGCCCCCAGCGGAGTCCCTCCTTACATCAGGTGTCCCCAGCAGAGTCCCTCCTTACATCAGGTGCCAGCAGCAGTGTCTCTCCTCACATCAGGTGTCCCCAGTGGAGTCCCTCCTTACATCAGGTGCCCCAAACAGAGTGTCTCTTTACATCAGGTATCCCAAGCGGAGTCCCTCCTCACATCAGGTGTCCCCAGCGGAGTCCCTCCTTAAATCAGGTGTCCCCAGCGGAGTCCCTCCTTACATCAGGGATCCCCAGAGGAGTCCCTCCTTACATCAGGTGTCCCCAGCGGAGTCCCTCCTTACATCAGGTGTCCCCAGCAGAGTCCCTCCTTACATCAGGTGCCCCCAGTCGAGTCCCACCTTACATCAGGTGCCCCCAGCAGAGTCACTTCTTACATAAGGTGCCCCCAGCGGAGTCTCTCCTTACATCAGGTGCTCCCAGCGGAGTCCCTCCTTACATCAGGTGCCCCCGGCGGAGTCCCTCCTTACATCAGGTGTCCCCAGCAGAGTCCCTCCTTACATCAGGTGCCACCAGAAGCATCCCTCCTCACATCAGGTGTCCCCAGCGCAGTACCTCCTTACATCAGGTGCCCTAAACGGAGTCTCTCCTTACATCAGGTGCCCACACTTAAGATGCCGGTGCCGGGAACCCGAAGGCTAGTGAAAAATTTAGTGAGGATCCATGGACAGGTAAGTGTCCTATTATTCAAAGTCAGCAGCTACAGGATTTGCAGTGATATATGGTGCTCACTATATATCACTGGAATACTGTGGAGGTATAGGCCATCTACATACCCCCCAAAGCCTGACTGGAATACTCGCAGGACGTTGCTAAGTGAGGCCTAGTCATTACTGCTCACCCCCACCATTACAGGAGCAAGCTTTTTTTCTGATTCAAACCCGCTCATATGCGCTTTCTCTCCCCTGATGCAATAGCTCTGAGCTCAGCATATGAGAGATCACTCCTGTGATGGTGGAGGTGAGCAGTAATGACTAGAACTCACTTAGCAACGTCCTGGGAGAATTTTAGTCAGGCTTTGGGAGGTATGTAAATGGCCTACACTTATAGCAAGGGCATTATTCAAATTTGGTCAGAGCAGTTTCTTGGTAAAGGGGAAGTAACCCTACCCTAGATATTTAGAATGGAGCTCTGCCTATGTAAACAAGGCAGAGGTCTGTCCTGTCAGTGGGGAAGACAATTGCGGGCGCGCCGTGTTCCTGGGACACGGCACAACCACGATCTCAGCAAAGAGTGGCCACAGCTCTTTACTCATGTGATCGGCTGTGTCCAATCACATGTAAACAAGGAAGTGACGTTTATCGGCTCCCCTTTCCTCACACTGACAGAGTGTGAGGTGTCCTCACAGGGACGCACTCTCTGTGTCCCGAGCCCACCCTATTTTGAAGCCTATTAGAGCCTCCGGCTCTAATCAGGTGCTTCCAAAAAAAAAAACCCTGGCTGCTGTAATTCATGTGCCCGGTGCCCTGAAAGGGGCCGGACGAATGAAAAGGGGGCGGCCGCGGCAGCCATGCTATGCATGAATCTATCCATTGCATATAGGGGGTATTGGAAGGGGGGGCAGCACCCCTATCTGTGCCCATCAGTTATGCCTTTCAGTGCCACCGATCACTTCCCATAAGTACCGCCTATCAGTGCCCATCAGTGCCACCTATCAGTGCCGCCTATCGATGCCCATCAGTGCCACCTATCAATGCTGCATATTAGTGCAGCTTCACCAGTGCAGCCTCATCAGTGTTCCTCAGTGAAGGAGAAAAATTACTTATTTACAAAATGTTCTGACAGAAACTTAAGGACCATACACACGATAGGACTTTGTACAAACTTTCCTGTGGATTTTTGTACAAAGGGTGTTGGCCGTAAATTAATTAAGCATACACACGGCAGGACTTTTTCAGCCAACTTTCACCAAATCACGTGGTTTTTCAGCTCTTTACCGCCACCCTTTGGTCAACTTCTGTATTGTTGTCTGATCTTTTGCATTGGTTCTGAGCATGCATGTTTGTAGTTTGGACTAAAGTACTTTGGACTTGGTACACACGATAGGATTTTGCACCATAGGACTTTTGCTGCCGGAAAGTTTGTCTGTTTGCACAGCCAACATTTGTCCTATGAAAACCGAAAAAGTTTGTCCGATGGAGCGTACACATGGTAGGATGTTGCCTTAAAACAGGTAATTTGCATGTTTGTTATCAAAAAGTCCTATTGTGTGTATGGGCCTTAAGAAAAACTTTTTTTTTTTTTTTCAAAATTTTTTGGTATTTTTTCTTTTAAAGCAAAAAATAAAAAAAGCCAGCGGTGATTAAATACCACAAAAAGAAAGCTCTATTTGTGTGATGAAAATGATAAAAAAAAATAATTTGGGTACAGTGTTGCATGACTGCGCAATTGTCATTCAAAGTGTGACAGCGCTGAAAGCTGAAAATGGGTCTGGGCAGGAAGGGGGTAGCATTCTAAAGGTTAAGGGGTTTTAGGATTCCGGGAGGTGGGGCGGGGTTTACGATCATGTGACCGCCATGATTGCTTTCCTACGTGCGACAAACACATCAAAGTAGCTCATGTACTTGTACTGCTCCTCCCGTGCTCGAGCGGCCTGCGCGCCCCCTGTAGGGCACGCGCGGCATGCTCTGTGGTCAGCGAGTCTATGAGACTCGGCTGATCACAGATTGGAGTAAGGGGTCGATCCCGACCCCTTACCACGTGATCAGCTGTCAGCCAATCACAGCTGATCATGTGATGTAAACAGAGCCGGTAACCGGCTATTATTTCTCCTCACGCTGGTAGAAAAAAAAAAGCCGATCACTGGCGGCTGTGAGAGGGTTCTGTGCCCACCTGTGCCACCTACCAGTGCCCACAGTACCAGCCATCAGTGCCCACAGTGCCACCTATAAATGTCACCAATCAGTGCCCCATCACCAGTGCTGCCTATCAATACCACCTACCAGTGCCCATCAGTGCCACCTACCAGTACCCATCAGTGCCACCTACCAGTGTCCATCAGTGCCACCTATCAGTGCCCATCAGTGACATCTGTCAGTGCCCATCAGTGCTGTCTTATCAGTGCCCATCAGTGTCGCCTTATCTGTGCCCATCAGTGCAGCCTCATCAATGCCCATCAGTGCAGCCTCATCGGTTCCCATCAGTGCAGCCTCATCGGCAGGGCTGTCTTTAAGTCAGGGCAAAATGGGGCAGCTGCCCTAGGCCCCATCATTGTTGTGGGGCCCAAAGAGCCTGCCTCATACTTGCCAACTATCCAAGTTTAAATTCCCTTGTCCCTTGAAGTTTTAGTCCCATCCTGTGTCCCGATATCTCAGTGTGAAGTGCTGCTACTAATGCTTCCCAGCTCTGCCCTATTGTTGTGTACAGATGACTCACCTGCAGACCCTGTGTTTATATGTAAATAACCGGCATTCATATGTAAATAGCTGCGGACCAGTGGCATTAATATGTAAATAAAGGCGGCATTCATATGTATATCATTCCTCCTTGAGGTCATATCCATCATCACCTATACTGAATGCTGTCCACCGGGGAGGTAAAGGGGCATGCGTAAAAGTCCTGCCTGCAACTGCTGTCATTAAGCCTTACATCAGCCTGTTCTGCAAAGGTAAGCAAATTGGTGGGGGGTAACCTCTAGCAACCAATCAGTAAGCAGTAATGATACACTGTAACCTCTGGCAACCAATCGCAATCGCTGCCTGATCTGATTCAGTATACTGATTTTGAGTCTAACTGCTATTTATTGTATGTCTCAGAGCAGGTGGAGAGCGAAATTGGATGGGGGTGGGGGGGGCTCAAGAAAATGTTTGCCCAGGGTCCAATCAATATTAAAGACGGCCCTGCTCATCGGTGCCCATTGGTGCAGCCTCATCGGTGCCCATCAGTGCAACCTCATCAATGCCCATCAGTGCAGCCTCATCGATGCCCATCAGTGCAGCCTCATCGGTGCCCATCAGTGCAGCCTCATCGGTGTCCATCAGTGCAGCCTCATCGATGCCCATCAGTGCAGCCTCATCGATGCCCATCAGTGCAGCCTCATCGATGCCCATCAGTGCAGCCTTATCGATGCCCATCAGTGCAGCCTCATCGATGCCCATCAGTGCAGCCTCATCGGTGCCCATCAGTGCAGCCTCATCGGTGCCCATCAGTGCAGCCTCATCGGTGCCCATCAGTGCAGCCTCATCGATGCCCATCAGTGCAGCCTCATCGATGCCCATCAGTGCAGCCTCATCAGTGAATATCAATGAAGGAGAAAAATTACCTGTTTTCAAAATTATATAACAAACTATGAAACACGTTTTTTTTTTTGTTTTTTTAAACATTTCTGTCTTTTTTTGTTTGTTTAGCAAAAAATAAAAATCCCAGAGGTGATCAAATACCACCAAAAGAAAGCTCTATTTGTGTGAAAAAAAAGATAAAAATGTCATTTGAGTACAGTGTAGCACGACCACGCAATTGTCATTAAAAGTGCGACATCGCTGAAAGCTAAAAATTGGTATGGGCAGGAGGGGGGGTTAAGTGCCCGGTATTGAAGTGGTTAAGTACTGCGTGTTTTTTTGCGTTGCACGTTTTGATGCATTTTTCGAGCAACGAAATGCAGGACTGCTAATCGCATTTGGGGCACCATTGAGAAATAAGGGGAGCGCGATGTGCGTTTATCTGCGTTTCTGCCCGTGGTCCCGGGATAGGCTTGCCACCTCATCCCTTTAAACCCGAACACATATGAATTAGACCCCCTGCAGGCGTTATTGCGCTAAAAATACCGCCTGCAAACCGACCCAAAACAGCCGCTGCTGTTTGTTCAGTGTGAAAGCCCGAGGGCTTTCACACTGAAGCGGTGCGCTGGCAGGAGAAGAAAAAACTCCTGCCAGCCGCATCTTTGGAGCGGTGACGGAGCGGTGTATTCACCGCTCCTGCCCATTGAAATCAATGGGGCAGCGCGGCTATACCGCGGCTACAGCCGCGCTATTCGAGTGGTTTTAACCCTTTTTCGGCCGCCAGCGGGGGTTAAAACCGCACCGCTAGCGGCCGAATACAGCCGCAAAAACGACGGTAAAACAGCGCTAAAAATAGCGCTGTTTTACCGCCGACGCCACCCACCGCCCCAGTGTGAAAGGGGCCTTACACAGGTTCTGAGGCTAATTAAATGCAGATAAGGCATCAAGTGAGTTTAATTACCACCTTAATCAGCCACAGAACCTGTGTAATTAATATGTTCGGGTTTAAAGGGATGAGGCGGCACCTCTATCCTGGGAATGCTTATATATGAACGCGGCCTTATAGAGGGGACCTTATAGAGGGAACTTTATAGAGGAGACCTTATAGAGGAGACCTTATAGAGGGGACCTTATAGAGGGGGCCTTATAGAGGAGGCCTTATAGAGGAGACCTTATAGAGGAGACCTTATAGAGGGGGCCTTATAGAGGAGACCTTATAGAGGAGGCCTTATAGAGGAGACCTTATAGAGGGGGCCTTATAGAGGAGACCTTATAGAGGAGGCCTTATAGAGGAGACCTTATAGAGGGGGCCTTATAGAGGGGGCCTTATAGAGGAGATCCTTATAGAGGAGGCCTTATAGAGGAGACCTTATAGAGGGGGCCTTATAGAGGGGGCCTTATAGAGGAGATCCTTATAGAGGAGACCTTTTATAGAGGGGACCTTATAGAGGGGGCCTTATAGAGAGGACCTTATAGAGGGGACCTTATAGAGGAGACCTTATAGAGGGGACCTTATAGAGGGGACCTTATAGAGGAGACCTTATAGAGGGGACCTTATAGAGGAGACCTCTGCTTCCACAACTGAAACAATGAGAAATATTGGAAGGTGAATTTTATGAGTAGAATACGGGCTGGTAACGTGTAACTTTATACATGAAGCGCCCGGCGGCAGAGGCACACAAGGACGCGCACGGATTGTTTATTAAAACACGTCAAAGTAGCGGGCACGGGGCACACACCGGCTGCCCGCCTTGCCCTCCCAGCTCACTGGCGCCACCCAACGGCTCCCCACTCCCCCCTCAGCGACGTCACTCTTCTCCAAACGTTACGTTTTGAAAATCACTCTAGGCGCGCGGCCGTCTCTCACCCAACCGCCAGCCAATCAGCGGTCTGGATTTTTCCCGCGGGCAGCCGAGGGCGGGTGGGCGTGGCCGGAGCCTCCGTGGGGCGTGCACGGCCGGACGGAGGGGGAGGAGCTTCGCCTGCCCGTGTGCCTGTCTTCTCTCCATTGATTGCCAGCCAGCGGCAGCAGCAGCCTCTCACCTCCGCGCGCACATAAGGATGAGACATTCAGGTCACCGCTCTCTTCTTTTCCCGCCACTTGCCCTGTCCGTGTGTCCGGGGGGAGGTGGGAGGGAAACCCGGGGCCCGCCGGCGGCTCCATCTTCTACTGGAGGAGGAGGAGGAGGGGGGTGGCTGGGCCTGAAACTTGGCGGGATCAGCAGTGTCCGGCTATTCCCAATGTACGATCCGCTCATCGGGGCTGAGATCCTGACCTTATGGGGGGAGGAGGGGGAAGGGCCCTATTATACATCTCTCTGTGGGGTTATTATTGGTTTTTATTATATGTGTGTGTGTAGAAGCATTGATATTATTTATTATGTACAATGTTCTGAATGGGCCCCATACACTGGTCTGGGTTCTGTACATCGGTGTATGGGGCCCGTATGCTAGTCTAGGTTCCAAATACCGCTATACAGAATTGGGACTGGTATGGGCCCCGTACCCTTGTCTAGGTTCCAAAGACTGGCATACAGGACCTAGGCTGGTATGGGCCCCGTACCCTCGTCTAGGTTCCAAAGACTGGCATACAGGACCTAGGCTGGTATGGGCCCCGTACCCTCGTCTAGGTTCCAAAGACTGGCATACAGGACCTAGGCTGGTATGGGCCCCGTACCCTCGTCTAGGTTCCAAAGACTGGCATACAGGACCTAGGCTGGTATGGGCCCCGTACCCTCGTCTAGGTTCCAAAGACTGGCATACAGGACCTAGGCTGGTATGGGCCCCGTACCCTCGTCTAGGTTCCAAAGACTGGCATACAGGACCTAGGCTGGTATGGGCCCCGTACCCTCGTCTAGGTTCCAAAGACTGGCATACAGGACCTAGGCTGGTATGGGCCCCGTACCCTCGTCTAGGTTCCAAAGACTGGCATACAGGACCTAGGCTGGTATGGGCCCCGTACCCTTGTCTAGGTTCCAAAGACTGGCATACAGGACCTAGGCTGGTATGGGCCCCGTACCCTCGTCTAGGTTCCATAGTATGGCATGCTGGTATGGGCCCCGTACCCTCGTCTAGGTTCCATAGAATCATGTACAGGACCTAGGCTGGCATGGGCCCCGTACCCTTGTCTAGGTTCCATAGAATCGTGTACAGGACCTAGGCTGGTATGGGCCCCGTACCCTTGTCTAGGTTCCATAGAATCGTGTACAGGACCTAGGCTGGTATGGGCCCCGTACCCTTGTCTAGGTTCCATAGAATCGTGTACAGGACCTAGGCTGGTATGGGCCCCGTACCCTTGTCTAGGTTCCATAGAATCGTGTACAGGACCTAGGCTGGTATGGGCCCCGTACCCTTGTCTAGGTTCCATAGAATCGTGTACAGGACCTAGGCTGGTATGGGCCCCGTACCCTCGTCTAGGTTCCATAGAATCGTGTACAGGACCTAGGCTGGTATGGGCCCCGTACCCTCGTCTAGGTTCCATAGAATGGCATACAGGACCTAGGCTGGTATGGGCCCCGTACCCTCGTCTAGGTTCCATAGAATGGCATACAGGACCTAGGCTGGTATGGGCCCCGTACCCTCGTCTAGGTTCCATAGAATGGCATACAGGACCTAGGCTGGTATGGGCCCCGTACCCTTGTCTAGGTTCCATAGAATGGCATACAGGACCTAGGCTGGTATGGGCCCCGTACCCTTGTCTAGGTTCCATAGAATCGTGTACAGGACCTAAGCTGGTATGGGTCCCCGTACTCTCGTCTAGGTTCCATAGAATCGTGTACAGGACCTAAGCTGGTATGGGTCCCCGTACTCTCGTCTAGGTTCCATAGAATCGTGTACAGGACCTAAGCTGGTATGGGTCCCCGTACTCTCGTCTAGGTTCCATAAAATGGTATACAGGACCTGAGCTGGTAGCCCCGAATGCTAGTCTATGTTCCATGTACAGAATCTAAACTGGTATGGGCCCCGTACATTAGTCTTGGTTCTGTATGGGTCCCATACCCCAGTCTAGGCTCAGTAGACTGGTATACAGGACCTAGACGGATATGGGCTCTGTACACTAGTCTTGGCTCTGTATGGACCCTGTTCCTTAGTCTATGTTCTTCAGACTGGTATACATGATCTAGACTGGTATGGGCCTCATGACAGTCTAGGCTCAGTAGACTGGTATGGGCTCTGTACACCAGTCTAGTTTCCATAGATAATTGTACAGGACCTAAACTAGTATGGGCTCCCTTACCCCAGTCTAGATTCTCTAGACTGGTATACAGGCTCTAAACCAGTATGGTCCCCGTATGTCTGTCTAGGCTCAGTAGCCTGGTATACAGGATCTAGTCTGGTATGGGCCCCGTTTGCCTGCTTAGGCTCAGTAGACTGGTATGGGCTCCATATGGCAGTCTAGGTTCAGTAGACTGGTATATGTGACCTAGACTGGCATGGGCCAGGTACCTCAGATCTGCAGACTGGTATACACAATTTACACTGGTATGGGTTCTGTATGGGCCTCATATGATAGTCTAGGCTCAGTAGACTGGTATACAAGCCTCATACACCAGTCTAGGTTCCATATGGGCACTGTACCCTCGCCTAGGTTCCATAGATGCCTGTACAGGACCTAGACTGGTATGGGTCCCTGTACCCTAGTCTAGGTTCCATAGATGGCTGTACAGGACCTAAGCTGGTATCTGTCCTGAATGCTAGTCTGTGTTCTGTGTACAGGACCTAGGTTGGTATGAGCCCTGTACACTAGCCTTGGCTCTGTATGGGCACCATACCTCAATTTATGCTCAGTAGACTGGTTTACAGGACCTAGGCTGGTATGAGCCCTGTACACTAGTCTTGGCTCTGTATAGGCCATGTACCTTAGTCTATGTTCTGGAGACTGTTATAGGTTCCCTATGGGCCTCGTACAACAGTCTAGGCTCAGCAGACTGGTATACAGGACCTAATCCGGTATAGGTCCCCATACCTTAGTCTAGGTTCTGTAGACTGGTGTATGTGGGCCCCTTGTACTAGTCTGTGTCTGGTACTTGGTCCGGTATGGTGCCACACACTCTTCTGAGTCGTCTGTGAGTGCCGTGTACTGGTCTGGCTCCGGTATTTATTGGGATTTATTGACCCACCCCAAATTATATGCACTATACTTTATTGCTGGTACTGCATCTGAAATTTCCCAAGCGATATGATTGTGTAACATAGTTCCTCATTGCTGGCAGTTAGTGCTTGGCAAGGCAAAGCTTACAGCGGCCTTGGCTCATCGGTTGTCATGTAGACAATTCAGCTGATCTCCTCCTAAGCTCACCACACACTCTACAATCTAATTATACGATCCTTTAGGCCCCTTTCACACGGCTGATCTGATTAGGTCCCTGCAGCCCCATGGACAGGTGGCTATACGTAGAGAAGATGGTTCGACTCCTTGCTTTCTCTTTAAAATCTTCAAAATGGATTGATTCTCCATAAAAGACACACAGCAAATGTAAGCGCGTTTCGGCCTTGCTCACTAGGCCCGCAAGGCTGAAACGCGTTTACATATGCCGTCTGTGTCTTTTATGGAGAATCAATACATTTTGAAGATTTTAAAGGGCAAGCAAGGAGTTGCGGACTATCTTTTCTCATGATTGCGACTGCCTCTCTGCACCCAGGTAGCTCTAAACAATCTTCTGATCGTATTGGGTAGTAGCACCCTACCTCTGCTCTAATTTATGGCTATACATAGACTTGTGTTCGCTAACAACCTGCCTACCTCTGGGTCCGGTCAGATCTGCTAAAAGAAAAAATGGGAAGGACTCCTGTTTACAGAACGGATCGGAGGTAGCCTGATGTAAACAAAGAGCAGGGTCTTCTGTTTACACCTGGCCACCCATGGAGATCAACTGGGTGGGCACAGATGGGACATCATCCCGCTCAGCTCCCAGATCCCCTGCTGATTGGAGCGGGATCCACCCCGTGTGAGTGTGAAAGGAGCCTGAGATCTACCAGCAACTATGTGGTTCAAGGGTCTGCCTAAATCGGGGGTCCTAAAACTACGGCCCTCCAGTCGTTCAGGAACTACAGTTCCCATCATGCCTAGTCATGTCAGTGAATGTCTTGCTATGCCTCATGGGATGTGTAGTTCCGCAACAGCTGGAGGGCCGTAGTTTGAAGATCCATGACCTAAATGAATGCAAACCGATTGGAGAGATTTGTTAAGGTCCTTTTTATTACATAGTACTGGTAAACCTAAAGTCGGTTCTAATGTGTTTGGTTACCCTTGGGTTCATATGTTGCTATGCTGCCATCCCTCTGAAAAGTGATGTGGTGGATTGCTTTTTAGAGGACATTTGACAGGTGGAGGTGGCAATATGTAGCTTCCCCGTGGCCCGATTTAACCCTCAAAATGCTGACCCACTTGAATGGCTCACATTAAGCTGCAGTAATGATTCTCAAAAGTGGCATGTGGCTTAAATTATGGAAAGAATTGCAAGGCACACACTGATGTGAGATGGTGTGTTTTGTCTTTTTTTTTTTTTTTTTTTACCTGTTAAAATAGGGTAGCCATTTATTTGAGCAGGCTGCCTACCACTTCAAAATTGCACAAATGGCGTGCATGAACCAAATTGCATCACAGCAAAATGCATGGTTAGTGGCCCAGCCTGGACGCCGTTCTAAGTCTACATGCCATACCTGTGTGATCACTATAGGAGTCCGCTTTGTCTTCTGGGTCCATTACTGAGCTGCCGCCTTGATCCATAATGAGCAAGGGAGGTTGCATGCTAGGTGTTTGTGCTATTCACTCCCCCCCTCTAGGAATGCAAAGCTTTCTCGGATTGGATAAGGTGAAGAGGCAGGGAAGTAACGCGACAATCTCCACTTCGTCCAATCGGAGAATGCCTCGCATACATTGAGAGAATGCAAGGCATTCTGTTAAAGGGATTGTAAAGGTATGTTCTTCTTTTTTTTTTTTTTTTTTTTTTTTTTTATAACAAACAAACATGTCTATACTTACCTACTCTGTGAAATGGAGTCTTTGGTTGACAGCACAGGGAGCCAATGGCTGCATTTCTTGCATTAAGGTCAAAAATGTTTAAGGAGAAGTTCCGCCCACCCCTTTAAAAATTAAAAGCCAGCAGCTATACGTACTGTAGCTGTTGCCTTTTTAAAGTTGGGACACTCGCCTATCCTGGAGTCCAGCGATGTCAGGTGCCAAATGTGGAGCTGGAGTGGGGGGACGAATAAGTGGAAATTGCACTTTTGGGTGGAACTCCGCTTTAAGGTAAATGTTTGGACTTTACAACCCCCTTTAATAGTGCCCACGCCAAGCAAGTGAACCCCCCCCAGAACCGGCTGAGATTCGAACCATTAATGGGCAGGCTGAATGGACCAAGTTGATCGAGTAAATTGGGTACAACCAGCCTGCTGGTTTTGCTTGCGGTTATTGTTAGGGGCTATAGCGATAATTGGTCTTCTCCCGGTGGGAGTGGCTGCCCCTGCCAGGAGAAAACAATTGCTAATTTCCCTGTCAGCACTGGCTGTGGTTGCAGAAAAGAAATTCACACCATGTGTGGCCTTACGTTAGTCAAAGCTGGACCAATGTAACTGTACAATAAAATACACACCTGGAATTCCGAAAGAAGAAAAAGAACTCCAGGTTTTCACACAATTTACATCGTATGTTTGGGCCTAGCTGGCCCAATCAGACTGTCCCTCACTAACCTGTGAAGCCACTGGATGTGCAAAATAAACTGTATATAGCTGCGGCTACATATCCATTCTGGGTGCAAGCCGAGACTTCCTGTCTCTACCCAGAATACAGCAGAGTCTACAGCAGTGGCGCTCAACCAATCAGAGGGAGCGACATATTCCATCAATGAATACAAAGCTTCCTCTGATTGGCAAAGTCAGAGGTGGGCTGATGTCACACCTCTGACTCAGCCAATCGGAGGAAGCTTTGTATTCATTGCTCAATGAATACAAATGGCTGAGTGTAGACATTCCTGTGTTCCGGGTATGAGACAGGAAGTCTGGGCTTGCACCCGGAGCACAGTGCGGTATGCTGTATGTGGCCTCTGCTATTTACAGTTTATACCGCACATCCATCTGTCTGTCTCACAGGTAAGTGAGGGACAGCGTTCGTTTAGGCCAGTGGTTCTCAACTCCTGTCCTCAGGACCCACTAACAGGCCAGGTTTGCAAGATTACTGAACTTCATCACAGGTGAGTGAGGGACAGCGTTCGTTTAGGCCAACTTGTGTGAAAACCTCGAGTTCTCCTTTTTTTTTTTTTTTTTATTTATTTTTTTTTAAATTTAATGCCATTGCTATGTGAGTTCAGGAGAATGAGTTGCCACCACAGCACACCTAGAAGAATGACGCCTTGTTTGCGCTCTGCAGGGGTGTGTACTATTTTGCATGGGTTCTCCAGGAATATATCTGTGAAATGGGATTCAGGGCTTGGTCACACCTTTCCTGGTGAGTGGTGTTGGTCTGCATAGATCACTGCACGGAAACATAGAAAACACAACACTGCATTGGGATAACAGTAGGTTGCTGTGTGCAGCTTACCGCAGAGTGTCGCAATGTGTGGTGGTGCATAGACTGGAATGATGTGTCATTGTGTGACACTAAACTCTGGTTTAGAAAACCAGCTATGCAAGTATGTATCCTGAACTCGCACTACTTTCTTTTGCTCTCTCAGCCTCCTCCAGATGGACAAATTGCCTTTTTTCCCTGTTCTTCCTGTTAGAGGGTGGCTTACTTCATTCTCTATAGCAGTGGTCATCAACCCTGTCCTCAGGGCCCACTAACAGGCCAGGTTTTCTGTATTACCTTGGGGAGATGCAGACTAGAATACTGCAATCACTGAGCAGCAAATGATATCACCTGTGATGAATTTCAGTTATCTTGCAAACCTGGCCTGTTAGTGGGCCCTGAGGACAGGAGTGATAACCACCGATTTATAGCCCCACTGTATGTAGGAACTTTGCCACTCTATGGGATGTGTAGTGTGTGTTTTGTAGCTAGCTTGTTGTAAACAATTAGAAATGGTTCAGTGAAAAATACATAGGCAAGTGGAAATGTATAGGGTTTTTTTTCTTCGGAGAATAAGCATTTTCTTTAGGTCAATTTCAATAGTTTAACCCCTTCATGCCTAAGCCTTTTTCTGACACTTGTTGCTTACAAGTTATCTGTTTTTTTTTTTTTTGTTTTTTTTGCTCTAATAAAAAAAAATTATATATATATATATATATATATATATATATATATATATATATATATATATATATATATATATATATATATATATATATATATATATATATATATATAATAAATTTTTTTTTTTTAACATAGACCCTAGAGAAGAAAATGGTGACCGTTGCAATATTTTACATCACACTGTATTTGCGCAGCGGTCTTTCAAATGCAAATTTTTTTATTTTTTGAAGAAATGCGCTTTCATGGATTAAAACAAAACAGTAAAGTTAGCCCAGTCTTTTTTTTTTTTTTTTGTGTAATGTGAAAGATGTTACGCCGAGTAAATAGATACCTAACATGTCATGCTTTAAAACTGCGCACACTCGTGGAATTGCAACAAAACTGCAGTACTTTAAAAAAAAAAAAAATCTCCATAGGTGACGCTTTAAAAATTTCTACAGGTTACCTGTTTAGAGAATTTATTATTTTTTGCTCCAGCGATCGTGCCGATACCTCATATGTGTGGTTTGAACATGGTTTACATTTGCGAGCGTGACTTGCATATGCGTTTGCTTCTGCGCACAAGCCTGGAGGGATGGGGTGCTTTCAGTTTTTTTTTCCTTAACTTTTTTATTTTATTTCTTTTTGATCACTTTTATTACTGTCATAAGGAATGTAAACATTCCTTGTGATGGCAATAAGCAGTGACCTGTCCTCTTTATGGGGGGTATCTGTCTATAAGACCCCAAATCCCTCCTTTGCAGTTAAAAGCATTAACACTAAGGGTTTTTTTTTTTTTTTTTAAATCTGGCGCCTTTAAGTCTTCAGTCAACTGGAAGTGATGTCATGACACGGCTTCTGGGTTACTAGATCTGAGACCCGATCGAAGCCGATTCAGGATTTTGTGTCTCTGGCCAGCCGGTGGATGGAATGGGGGTGCCTGGGTAACCCGTGGGAGAGGGGGGTGTCCCCTCCTCCTGCTGCTTGTAATAACAGCTGAGTGGCTGATTAGCTAGGTTGGTTGTAATTACAAGAAGGCCGACCGTCCGCTCTTAGGCTCGATTCACACCTATGCATGTTGCTTTTGAGCGTTTTTGGAGGTTTTTTTTCATGCTTGCCACGTTTTTGAGCAAAAACGCATCAAAAACGGTGCACTTGCGTTTTTGATGCTTGTCCATTGAATTCTAATACATGCAAAACGCTGCATTTTGCATGAAAAAAAGTCCCTGACCCTTTCCAAAAATGCAGAGAAACAAAAAGGCATTGATGTGAACATGTTCCATAGGAACCCATGTTAAAAAATTCCCGTGCATTTCTGCAAAATGCATCAAAAAACGCGCTAGTGTGAATGGAGCCTTAAAAACGGTACAAGGGGTGACGTGTGCAGCTGCAAGCATCGCCCCGGTACAACCCCTCGAAGCCGAAGGCCGCCTATTTGCCTCACGTCGGCGTCAAGGGGGTTAAGCCTTGGTTCACACCAGTGCGCTTTTGAAGTCACGCAGTGCGATTTCATGTGCAGCTTGCTGAAATCTGTGTGACTTGATATAACAGATGTCAATGCAAGTCGCACAGAAATGGTGCAGGAACCTTTTACAAAGTCGCTGCGGCTTGAGTTGCAGCAATTGGAGCAGCTCAACTTTGAACGACAAGCCGCTGTGGTGTGAACCAGGGTTAAAAACTTAAACTGTGCCATGAATTGTAACAATTAGTGGTGCACCGAAATGAAAATTTTACTGCTGAAACTGAAAATTCAGGATGCACTTGGCCAAAACCAAAATTGACGTTTTAAAAAAAACAAACAAAAAAACAGTATCTCACAAGTGAGTACACCCCTCACATTTATATAAATATTTTATTTCTTTTCATGTGACAACACTGAAGAAATGACACTTTACTACAATATAAAGTGGTGAGTGTACAACTTGTATAACAGTGTACATTTGCTGTCCCCTCAAAATAACTCAACACACAGCCGTTAATGTCTAAACCGCTGGCAACAAAAGTGAGTACACCCCTAAGTGAAAATGTCCAAATTGGTCCCAAAGTGTTAATATTTTGTGTGGCGCACCATTATTTTCCAGCAGTGCCTTAACCCTCTTGGGCATGGAGTTCACCAGAGCTTCACAGGTTTCCACTGGAGTCCTCTTCCACCCCTCCATGACGACATCACAGAGCTGGTGGATGTTAGAGACCTTGTGCTTCTCCACCTTCCGTTTTTGAGGATGTCCCACAGATGCTCAATGGGGTTTAGGTCTGAAGACTTGCTTGGCCAGTCCATTACCTTTACCCTCAGCTTCTTTAGCAAGGCAGTCGTCGTCTTGGGGATGTGTTTGGGGTCATTATCATGTTTGAATACTGCCCTGCGGCCCAGTCTCCGAAGGGAGGGAATCATGCTCTGCTTCAGTATGTCACAGTACATGTTAGCATTCATGGTTCCCTCAATGAACTGTAACTCCCCAGTGCCGGCAGCACTCATGCAGCCCCAGACCATGACACTCCCACCACCATGCTTGACTGTAGGCAAGACACACTTATCTTTGTACTCCTCACCTGGTTGCCCCCACACACGCTTGTCACCATCTGAACCAAATAAGTTTATCTTGGTCTCATCAAACCACAGGACATGGTTCCAGTAATCCATGTCCTTGGTCTGCTTGTCTTCAGCAAACTGTTTTAGGGTTTTCTTGTGCATCATCTTTAAAAGAGGCTTCCTTCTGGGATGACCCCCCCCCCCCCCCCCCACACAACCTCTGCAGCAATGCTGGCAGCACTCATACATCTATTTCCCAAAGACAACCTCTGGATATGACACTGAGCATGTGCACTCAACTTCTTTGGTCGACCAAGGCGTGCTCTGTTCTGAGTGGATCCTGTCCTGTTAAACCGCTGTATGGTCTTGGCCACCGTGCTGCAGCTCAGTTTCAGGGTCTTGGCAATCTTCCTATAGCCCAGACCATCTTTATGTATATCAACAATTCTTTTCTTTTTTTCAGATCCTCAGAGTTCTTTGCCATGAAGTGCCATGTTGAACTTCCAGTGACCAGTATGAGAGAGTGAGAGCGATAACACCAAATTTAACACTAACGAGTCACATGACACCGGGAGGGAAAATGGCTAATTGCGCCCAATTTGGACATTTTCACTTGGGGGTGTGCTCACGCCAGTGATTTTAGTCATTAATGGCTGTGTGTTGAGTTATTTTGAGGGGACAGCAAATTTACACTGTTATACAAGCTGTACACTCACTACTTTACATTGTAGCAAAGTGTCATTTCTTCAGTGTTGTCACATGAAAAGATATATATGAAATATATTTACAAAAATGTGAGGGGTGTACTCACTTTTGTAAGATACAGTATATACTTGCCTTATTCCTGACCTCCCTACTGCAGGGGTGGCATTCTCCCCAGGGATTGCTTCAAGTTTTGAGAGATGATGATTCTGCGTTGGGGAGCCGTCATATTGTTTCCAGGTTCCTCACTCTAGCCTAGACACCAGGGGTTAGATTGGTACACACACTATTTTCCCACAGACTTGCATCATAGAGCTTTTATTTTTTTAATTTGGGTGAGGCCTCTGATACCTTTCAAATGCAGGGTCTGATTAAAGTGTATCCAAACTTGCTCAAGTGCCTCACCTTTCTCTTTCTACTGTTTTTGCCACCTTCCATTTTGCTCTGTTTGAATAGCTGTAAAATCTTTAAAGTATTCGGCTCGATTCACATCTATGCATGTTGCTTTTGAGCATTTCTGCAGTGTTTTTTGTGGTGTATGCCGCGTTTTTGAACAGCGTTTTTGCCACGTTTTGCGTTTTTGTGTTTTTTTTTTTTTTTTTTTTTTTTTTTGACTGTATACAGTCTAAAAAAAACCACAAAAATGCAAATTGCGTCAAACGCCGTAAAAACAATGTACTTGCGTTTTTTATGCTGGTCTATTGAATTCTATTACATGCAAAATGCTGCATTTTGCATGAAAAAAAGTCCCTGATCCTTTCCAAAAACGCAGAGGTACAAAAATGCATTGATGTGAACATATTCCACAGGAACCCATGTTAAAAAAATTCCCATGCATTTCTGCAAAATGCATCAAAACGCATGTGAATGGAGCCTTAAGCCCTCAGCTTTTTTTTTTTTTTTTAATCTAAAGTGGTTGTAAACCTCAGACATTAAATATGACCAAAGCATATGCCTCTATAGCAGGCATTATGAATAAAGATTCATGGAGGTCCAGTCAGTAATATTTTCTTCCAGCAGAGGTCCTAATCGCATTTTTGTGTAATGACTCAGATCCTTCACATCACAGCCTTCTCATATATTACAATCTCGTTCTTGCATCATCACCCCCCCCCCCCCCCCCCCATCACTCACCCCCTTTATTCACAGAAGTGTCCACTGCCCCTTTCACATCACCTTTCCACGCACAGCACTAGTCTTGCTCTTACGATTTTTTTTTGATGTCTATTTGATAAGACTGTTGGTATTACTGTTTTTGTAAGGGGTTGAGTTTATATTATTTCAAATTACTACTTTATTTTCATCTAATTTTGTTGTGTATTGGCATTGTAGGGTGTGTAAGTGTAGTATGAGAAGTAGTTCTTGTCCATATCCTGGTGAACATACTTGGTACACTGGCATACAGCCATTGCTACTAGAGCTTAATCGTAATATCCTTGTGTTATTGCATGGTTTGTTACTCGTGCTAAAGCAGATGAAAGATTTGATAGACATCAACAGGTGGATATGGACTATGCAGACGTAAAAAGACTGAAAGGAACAGATTTCAAAAAATTTCAACAGTGAGGCTGCAGATGGGAGGAACAATGGATTCCTTGGTAAAATTGATCTCCATGAAGGGAGTACATTACGCTGGCAAGTTGCTGTGTTTGTTGCCACGGCATAAAGTATAACTAGGTGAAACTTTTGTAATTTAAAAAAAAAAAAAAAAAAAAAAAGAGTGGAGTTAGAATTGTCAGGTGTTTATAGTTGCCTGTGGGTGATTCACTCTCCTTCTTTTTGCTGATCATCAATAAAAGTGAGAGTAAAGCCCCGTACACACGTTCTGAAAATCGTACGAAAAACGCCGCATTCAAAATGATCGTACGATAATCGGTTCGTTAGTACAGAGCTTTTGAGAGCCGATCAGGACAGTTCATCCGATATTATTCTTTTGGACATGCACAGAAATTTTTTTTCATGCGATGTCAGATCGTACGATTTTCGGTTAATCGGAACAGCTATCGTTCGAAAATGCATTATAACACATGACGTCACTTCCAAATTTTTATTCTGTCCGGGAATTTTTTGTGTCTTTAGTAAATTCATCAGATTCAACGTGAGATTAGCATGCAAAAAAAAAGACGATCATTTGTCTGATAATCGGATCGTGTGTACGGCGCTTGAATCCAAAATTTGCCACCAAGACAGGAATGGAGGATAACATTGGTTAAACAGTCTCACCCCAGGACTTGCAGTTTACAACTTTCAATGCTGCTGATTGCGGCTTATTTAGTGCTGTCTCCTGAAGTTCTGGTCCTCACAGGAAAGAGTTAACAATGGATGTCTCCGGTCAGCCTGTTAGGCTGCTTTCACACTGGGGCGGTAGGGGGCGTCGGCGGTAAAACAGCGCTATTTTTAGCGCTGTTTTACCGCGGTATTCGGCCGCTAGTGGTGCGGGTTTAACCCCCCGCTGGCGGCCGAGAGGGTTAAAACCCCTCGTATAGCGCAGCTATATCCGCAGTATAGCTGCGTTGTCCCATTGATATCAATGGGCAGGAGCGGTGAATACACCGCTCCTTCACCGCTCCAAAGATGCGGCTCGCAGGAGATTTTTTCTTCTCCTGTCAGCGCACCGCTTCAGTGTGTTAACCCTCGGGCTTTCACACTGAACAAACAGCGGAGGCTGTTTTGGGGCGGTTTGCAGGCGGTATTTTTAGCGCAATAACGCCTGCAAACTGCCTCAGTGGGAAAGGGGCCTTAGTGTGGAGGAGGGTGGAGCCCTGTTGTCTTGCCATCCCAGGTTATGGGGCTGTGTGTTTTCTATTTATGCACACATTGTAGGTCGATACAGCTTTGGTCCCTGCATGCAAGGGTGACTCCGTAGAATGTGGCAAAAAAAACACAGCGGATCACTTACCGATGACCAGTAACTGGGATATCACGTGATTGCCATGACCAATCATAGCAATCACATGGTACCATTTGTAAACGATTTGTCATGAATGCCTTGCATTGTTGTGATCTGTGATTAGCTTGGCCAAACAGATCACAATCAAAAGCAAACTGTTTATGAATGGGGGAACCCATTTATGACCGTTAAAGTGATCATCGCTGTATAAGCAATAACGGTGTAAACGCATACGTGCATATGTTAAAAACATTCAATTTTTAAAAAAAAAAAAATTTTTATAAGACCTTTACTTTTTTTTTTTTTTTTTGAAAAACATACTATCAGTCAGCGTCCCTGATCACCGCCACACCAGACTTCTGATGACTCTACTGCTCTGGTGATTTAATCTAGAATGTGAAAAAAGCTATTTTCCAAAAAATTACAACTTCAAAAAATTCACAATGCTTCTTACTGTCTACTTTCCAAAAAAGAGTTTGTGATCAACAGTTGTGATCAATTTTCAAATCTATATTTCCTAGTTTGTAGATGCTATAACTTTCACACAAACCAACTAATATATACACGTTATTGATTTTTTTTTTTTTTTTTTTTTTTTTTTTTTTTTAACCAAAGACATGTAGCAGAATATATTTTGGCCTAAATTTATGATGAAATTTTAGTGGATATGTTTTATAACAGTAAAATTCTTTTTTTTTTTTCCATTTCAATAAAAATAAACTCTGATCAAATACCACCAAAAGCTCTATTTGTGTGAAAAAAATATATAAATGTAATTTAGGTACAGCATTGCATGACTGTGCAATTGGCCAGTTAAAGTAGCACAGTGCTGAATAGCAAAAAAATGCCTTGGTCATAAAGGGGGTAACATCTTGCGGAGCTGAAGTGGTTAAATGTAAACGGTCAGAATAGTCCTGGTCTTCAAGTGTAAAGGCTAGTTTTCCAGTATAGGGCTGGTTCAGACTTCTGCGGGGTTAATCACCACACTTTACTGTGCAAGAAATGTTGGTTCTAGCGAACGGTACCTTGTTCCTTTTTTAAGGTGAGAACACCATTTTGCTTTTATTTTGAATTTCATTCATTTATATGCCCTACTGCTCAGCTGTTGTGTATAGACATGCAAGGAGATGTGTAGGTGAAAACTGGTTATAATAAGGAGCAGAGCCCTCTGATTCCTCCTGTATTGAATTGTATTGTAACTATACTGTCTGCCCTCATTTTGCAAAGCGCTGCGCAAACTGTTGGCGCCATATAAAACCTGTATAATATGTAGCGACTCAATCTGAGAATGTTGGTGGGTCACAGATTTTGTAAATGACAGTCAGCATGATAATCTTTTGAGTCAAGTATTACTCCAGTGTGTGTAGCACAAGATTAGTAGCATGGCCCCAGCGATCCTGGCGCAAGGATGGTATAATGGCCCTGGCAATCGCAGGGCAAAGTTGGTAGTATAAGCCTGGTAATCTCTGCTCAAGGTTGGTAGTGTGGCACTGGTGGTAACAATGTAAAATGGCCCTGGCGATCATGGCACAAAATTGGATGTATAGCAAAAGGTCCGTAGTATGGCCTCGACGGTCACGGTGCAAGGCTAGTAGTAGGGCCCTGACGATCACAGCCCGGCCAGAAGGTTGATAGTACGACCTTAACAAGGCACGCAAGGTTGGTAGTATGGTCCATGATCTCTGCTCAAGGTTAGTATTTTGGCACTTGTGGAAAAAGTGCAAGGTTGGTAGGATGGCCCAGGTGACCATGGCACAAAGTTGGTGGTATAGAAAAAAGGCTAGTAGTTTGGCCCCCTGCGGTCGGGGTGCAAGGCTAGCAGTGTGGCCCCCTGCGGTCGGGGTGCAAGGCTAGCAGTGTGGCCCCCTGCGGTCGGGGTGCAAGGCTAGCAGTGTGGCCCCCTGCGGTCGGGGTGCAAGGCTAGCAGTGTGGCCCCCTGCGGTCGGGGTGCAAGGCTAGCAGTGTGGCCCCCTGCGGTCGGGGTGCAAGGCTAGCAGTGTGGCCCCCTGCGGTCGGGGTGCAAGGCTAGCAGTGTGGCCCCCTGCGGTCGGGGTGCAAGGCTAGCAGTGTGGCCCCCTGCGGTCGGGGTGCAAGGCTAGCAGTGTGGCCCCCTGCGGTCGGGGTGCAAGGCTAGCAGTGTGGCCCCCTGCGGTCGGGGTGCAAGGCTAGCAGTGTGGCCCCCTGCGGTCGGGGTGCAAGGCTAGCAGTGTGGCCCCCTGCGGTCGGGGTGCAAGGCTAGCAGTGTGGCCCCCTGCGGTCGGGGTGCAAGGCTAGTAGTGTGGCCCCCTGCGGTCGGGGTGCAAGGCTAGCAGTGTGGCCCCCTGCGGTCGGGGTGCAAGGCTAGTAGTGTGGCCCCCACGGTCCCAGCCAGAAGGTTGGTAGTATGATCACAGCGTAGGATTCGTGGTATGGTCCAGTGATCTTTGCTCAAGGTTGGTAATATGGCCCAGGCGGTCATTGCATAATGCTGATAGTATGGCCTGGTGATTAGAGATGGTCTTGGGCATGTTTGAAACCCTGCGTGCCCGATCCCGCCAGGAAGCCAACACCGGCAGTGAGACCTTTCCCAGCCGGCAGCTGCACAGATCGGGAAATGTCTCAGTGCCTGTGATTAGCGGTGTGCAGCGTCTGCTTCCTGGCGGGATCCGGCATGTGGGATTTCAAACACGTCCGAGCCCATCTCTACTGGGGATCACAGCACAAAGTTGGTTGTTTGGCTCCATGATCACAATGCAGGGTTACTAATATAAGTCCCAGTGATCACTGCTCAGTTATATTAGTATGACCCCAGTGGTCATGGCACAGACAGGCTTCTAGAAGCTCATTTTTTGAATCCTACAAATATCTGTCCATGTGTGGTTTGCGTAATCTGTATTTACGTCAGGTAATTCTGATGCGCTTGTCTTGTTCAGCTTCTCCTGTGAAATATTCCTCAACATGTACTGTTTTGCATATAAATGGGCTAATTTAATAACGCTGTGCAAACAGCAGTGATGGCGACCAATCGGGAGGCAACTTTTAGAAGCCTAGCGTGAGCAGACTAATGAAAGCTACCCACTTTGTAATCAGTACTCTGAGTGTTATTACTCTGAGAGGAGGAAGGTATCAGACTCAGAGCTCTGAGCCTTCAGTTTTATCTTCGGAGGCATTGAGGAGGGGGAGATTATATAGGGGGCATTCAATACTGCGTGATACGATTTTTTTATATTTTAAATCTGCTGCTTGCTTCTGTCTGCGTCTCACATTTGTAATGTCGAGGCTGAGCTATTATTCAAAATATGGAAGGCTTGCTCCTTTGTGAATCAAGCGTGTAAGGTGTTTAGAATAACGGTAACCTTCTATATCGCAAGCGTAATCAGAACTGCGTAGTCAATACAGCACTGTAGTATATTTGGGTTGATTTAATTGAATTTGGCTCATTTAATCTCTACCAGTGTAATCATGTAAGCGGCATGTACGTGCTTCTGTTTCTGATGCCACGCTGAACATTTTAATATGGTGCAGAGAGCAGCGTGTTCAGAAATCCACAACAGTTTATTGTCTGTTTTTGTTCAACAAGTGAATGATGTGTTTTCTATAAATTATCTATTGCTTTTTTGCTCTATTAAAGGGGGAATTTGTACTTGGTTTTTGTCAAAGCTGGTGTGTTTACCCACAATGCAGATAATAGCAATAGCAGGCAGACGGCTAATTACTGAAGCTCCATCTCACTTGTTTGTTACCATGCAGGTACAGAACGTAGCTCAAAGCTGCAGACCTGATTGTATAGACTGCTAGATGTTTTGAAAGGAATAATGGATGGTGTGACATCTGCTTATCTTTGAACGTGTCACTTGCTGTAGTCCCTGACTGTTCCTTTTCACTTCAGACAAGTCCGTTGGCAGTGCTGATAATGTGCGATATATTAGGACAGACTGTTCATTTGCTCTTCCTAACTCACCACAAAGAACCAGAAGTTGGATCTGTTGCCTTTTGTTAGTGGGTTGCAATGCACGGTAGTGAAATGGCAGCACACGTAACATGCTTTACTGACGTTTGAGTGGGGCCCTAGGTGTGTGATCTGATACTTGCATTACTTCCTTACACCTGCTGTTTTGAAAGGGGCCTACAGAAAATCTGTACTTTGCCCAGGCAGGACAAAAAAAATAGGCTTGCTTTAATGTCCACCGCTCCAGCGGTGCTTGCACTTTTCCAATTCTCTCTCTTTCCGATCCTATTGCTCAAAACTGCTTGGAGCAAACAAAGGGGGGGGGGGGGGGGGTAGGTACTTCCAGGTACAAGGAGCATGTGAAATGCTCCTTCCTCCCATGTGACAATGCTGGTGCTTGGCATTTGGCCCAGTGATTTCTCACTTGTGTGGGTAGAGTCAGAGTACTGAGATTAGGGCAACTCTGAGTTCTTTCATGAGGCTTCCTTCTTTCCTCTCTCCTTGTGACTGAACAGGAGAGAAGGAAAGGTGAGCGCACTGCTCAGGAACCAGGGATGATATTCACCATCTTTCTATGATTGAAGAGTGCCCTGTGTGCTGATGGTTGAAAGCTGAAGTCCTCTGCCCTTGGATACCCCATGCAGGGGTGCTTTTCTAGTGCTGTGGGGGTTAATATGAGCACCTACATGTGTGACAGGCATGCATCAATCGCCCCCTTCCTTCATAGAAACCATACTATCGGTTCCCTTTCTGTGATTGGAAGAGTCTGAACTTTTATTCCTCTTTTTTGTCATATATATATATATATATATATATATATATGTGTGTGCTTTTCATTGCGGGAACACTGCTTCTGTAAATGGAGCACGGGGAAGGGAAGTACTGTCCCAGGTACTGTTTTTATAATAATAAAAAAAAAAATTCACTAAACACGGTTTTGGTGATTCATGCGAATCTATTGGTCCCACAGACAGCAGATGCAATATGGTATTTCTTTCCTAGTAACCAACACATTTTGTCTGTATGTGGAGAGAAATATCCTTGAGATCAAAGCTTTGATTTGCATAGATTTTCCAGCATTAAAAAACAATGTCCAAGGTTAGTCATTGGCCTTCCCTCCACTGCTTATCTAGAAGTTAACCCTACCCTATATTATTTGGAGTACCTAGATCGTTATCTTTTGCCAATTGGTTTGTACAAGGCTGGGGAAATTGCCTCTCCAGGTTTGTAATGTGTCCCGAAAAAAAAACAAAATCTGCTGGCTAACTTTCGCGACGCTTTTTTATTTTTTGTTTATCCACCTGAATACCACTGTACGTATGTGTACGGCCTCCATTGGGGTGGTTATACCAAGACCATGCTTATAGCTACAACCATGTTGCTGGTACCATTCTTTTCAGCTGGTGAATTTCTGAAGCAAAAGTGATCCAACTGGTGACAGAAGAGGGGCCATTTTATTCTCCAGGGCCTCTGCTTACAATATAAACACTGTTTGGGCGTTCTAAGTAATTTTCTAGCAAAATAAGTAGATTTTTACATGTATAAATGTCAGAATTAGCCTGGTTTTAAAGTAGGTATAGATCAGTGATGGCAAATCTTGGCACCCCAGATGTTTTGGAACTACATTTCCCATGATGCTCTGGCACTCTGCAGTGTAGTGGAGCATCATGGGAAATGTAGTTGCAAAACATCATCTGGGGTGCTAAGGTTCGCGATCACTTAGTGATTAGTGCAGAGGAGGGATTTGGGGTCCAGAAACCCCAGGTCTCTATAGAGAACCTGTCTCATGCATATTGCTGTCACAAGGACAGCAATAAGTTTTTTTTTTTTTTTTTTTTTTTTTTTTTTTACCACTTGACGACCGCCTCACGCCGATGTACGTCGGCAAAGTGGCACGGACAGGCAAAATCACGTACAGTGTACGTGATTTGCCTTCCGCGGGTGGGGGGTCCGATCGGACCCCCCCCCGGTGCCCGAGGCGGTCGTCCTTTGTGCCCCGGCGATCGGTGGTGAGGGGGAGACCATCCGTTTGTGGCCCCCCCCTCGCGATCGCCGCCGGCCAATCGAATCATTCCTTTGCTGCTGTATGCTAAACAACAGCAAAGGAAATGATGTCATCTCCCCTCGGGTCGGTAATTTCCGTTCCGGCCCGAGGAGAGAAGACATCAATGTGAGTGCACCAACACACACACACACACACAGTAGAACATGCCAGGCACACAAAACACCCCGATTCCCCCCCCCAATCACCCCCCCCCCCCCCCCCCTGTCACAAACTGACACCAGCAGTTTTTTTTTTTTTTTTTCTGATTACTGCATAGTGTCAGTTTGTGACAGTTAGTGTTGGGACAGTGAGTATTACCCCCCTTTAGGTCTAGGGTACCCCCTAACCCCCCCCTAATAAAGTTTTAACCCCTTGATCACCCCCTGTCACCAGTGTCACTAAGCGATCATTTTTCTGATCGCTGTATTAGTGTCGCTGGTGACGCTAGTTAGGGACATAAATATTTAGGTTCGCCGTCAGCGTTTTATAGCGTCAGGGACCCCCATATACTACCGAATAAATGTTTTAACCCCTTGATTGCCCCCTAGTTAACCCTTTCACCACTGATCACCGTATAACCGTTACGGTTGACGCTGGTTAGTTTGTTTATTTTTTATAGTGTCAGGGCACCCGCCGTTTATTACCGAATAAAGGTTTAGCCCCCTGATCGCCCGGCGGTGATATGCGTCGCCCCAGGCAGCGTCAGATTAGCGCCAGTACCGCTAACACCCACGCACGCACCGTACACCACCCTTAGTGGTATAGTATCTGAACGGATCAATATCTGATCCGATCAGATCTATACTAGCATCCCCAGCAGTTTAGGGTTCTCACAAACGCAGTGTTAGTGGGATCAGCCCAGATACCTGCTAGCACCTGCGTTTTGCCCCTCCGCCCGGCCCAGCCCAGCCCACCCAAGTGCAGTATCGATCGATCACTGTCACTTACAAAAGACTAAAACGCATAACTGCAGCGTTCGCAGAGTCAGGCCTGATCCCTGCGATCGCTAACAGATTTTTTGGTAGCGTTTTGGTGAACTGGCAAGCGCCAGCGGCCTAGTACACCCCAGTCGTAGTCAAACCAGCACTGCAGTAACACTTGGTGACGTGGCGAGTCCCATAAGTGCAGTTCAAGCTGGTGAGGTGGCAAGCACAAGTAGTGTCCCGCTGCCACCAGAAAGACAAACACAGGCCCGTCGTGCCCATAGTGCCCTTCCTACTGCATTCGCCAATCCTAATTGGGAACCCACCGCATCTGCAGCGCCCGTACTTCCCCCATTCACATCCCCAACCAAATGCAGTCGGCTGCATGAGAGGCATTTTCTTTATGTCCTCCCGAGTACCCCTACCCAGCGAACGCCCCCAAAAAAGATATTGTGTCTGCAGCTGCGCGGATATAGGCGTGACACCCGCTATTATTGTCCCTCCTGTCCTGACAATCCTGGTCTTTGCATTGGTGAATGTTTTGAACGCTACCATACACTAGTTGAGTATTAGCGTAGGGTACAGCATTGCACAGACTAGGCACACTTTCACAGGGTCTCCCAAGATGCCATCGCATTTTGAGAGACCCGAACCTGGAACCGGTTACAGTTATAAAAGTTAGTTACAAAAAAAGTGTAACAAAAAAAAAAAAAAATATATATATATATATATTAAAAAAAATAGTTGTCGTTTTATTGTTCTCTCTCTCTATTCTCTCTATTGTTCTGCTCTTTTTTACTGTATTCTATTCTGCAATGTTTTATTGTTATTATGCTTTATCATGTTTGCTTTTCAGGTATGCAATTTTTTATACTTTACCGTTTACTGTGCTTTATTGTTAACCATTTTTTTGTCTTCAGGTACGCCATTCACAACTTTGAGTGGTTATACCAGAATGATGCCTGCAGGTTTAGGTATCATCTTGGTATCATTCTTTTCAGCCATCGGTCGGCTTTCATGTAAAAGCAATTCTAGCGGCTAATTAGCCTCTAGACTGCTTTTACAAGCCGTGGGAGGGAATGCCGCCCCCCCCCCCCCCCCCCCCACCGTCTTCCGTGTTTTTCTCTGGCTCTCCTGTCTCAACAGGGAACCTGAGAATGCAGCCGGTGATTCAGCCAGCTGACCATAGAGCTGATCAGAGACCAGAGTGGCTCCAAACATCTCTATGGCCTAAGAAACCGGAAGCTACGAGCATTTTATGACTTAGATTTCGCTGGATGTAAATAGCGCCATTGGGAAATTGGGGAAGCATTTTATCACACCGATCTTGGTGTGGTCAGATGCTTTGAGGGCAGAGGAGAGATCTAGGGTCTAATAGACCCCAATTTTTTCAAAAAAGAGTACCTGTCACTACCTATTGCTATCATAGGGGATATTTACATTCCCCGAGATAACAATAAAAATGATTAAAAAAAAATAAAAATGAAAGGAACAGTTTAAAAATAAGATAAAAAAGCAAAAAAATAATAAAGAAAAAAAAAAAAAAAGCACCCCTGTCGCCCCCTGCTCTCGCACTAAGGTGAACGCAAGCGGCGGTCTGGCATCAAATGTAAACAGCAATTGCACCATGCATGTGAGGTATCACCGCGAAGGTTAGATCGAGGGCAGTAATTTTAGCAGTAGACCTCCTCTGTAAATCTAAAGTGGTAACCTGTAAAGGCTTTTAAAGGCTTTTAAAAATGTATTTATTTTGTTGCCACTGCACGTTTGTGCGCAATTGTAAAGCATGTCATGTTTGGTATCCATGTACTCGGCCTAAGATCATCTTTTTTATTTCATCAAACATTTGGGCAATATAGTGTGTTTTTAGTGCATTAAAATTTTAAAAAGTGTGTTTTTTCCCCAAAAAATGCGTTTGAAAAATCGCTGCGCAAATACTGTGTGAAAAAAAAAAATGAAACACCCACCATTTTAATCTGTAGGGCATTTGCTTTAAAAAAATATATAATGTTTGGGGGTTCAAAGTAATTTTCTTGCAAAAAAAAAAACTTTTTCATGTAAACAATAAGTGTCAGAAAGGGCTTTGTCTTCAAGTGGTTAGAGTGGGTGATGTGTGACATAAGCTTCTAAATGTTGTGCATAAAATGCCAGGACAGTTCAAAACCCCCCCAAATGACCCCATTTTGGAAAGTAGACACCCCAAGCTATTTGCTGAGGCATGTCGAGTCCATGGAATATTTTATATTGCGACACAAGTTGCGGGAAAGAGACCATTTTTTTTTTTTTTTTTGCACAAAATTGTCACTAAATGATATATTGCTCAAACATGCTATGGGAATATGTGAAATTATACCCCAAAATACATTCTGCTGCTTCTCCTGAGTACGGGGATACCACATGTGTGAGACTTTTTGGGAGCCTAGCCGCGTACGGAACCCCGAAAACCAAGCACCGCCTTCAGGCTTTCTAAGGGCGTGAATTTTTGATTTCTCTCTTCTGCTTATCACAGTTTCGGAGACCATGGAATGCCCAGGTGGCACAACCCCCCCCCCCCCCCCAATGACCCCATTTTGGAAAGTAGACACCCCAAGCTATTTGATGAGAGGTATAGTGAGTATTTTGCAGACCTCACTTTTTGTCACAAAGTTTTGAAAATTGAAAAAAGAAAAAAGTTTTTTCTTGTCTGTCTTCATTTTCAAAAACAAATGAGAGCTGCAAAATACTCACCATGCCTCTCAGCAAATAGCTTGGGGTGTCTACTTTCCAAAATGGGGTCATTTGGGGGGGTTTTGTGCCACCTGGGCATTCCATGGCCTCCGAAACTGTGATAGGCAGTAAAGAGTGAAATCATAAATTTACGCCCTTAGAAATCCTGAAGGCGGTGATTGGTTTTCGGGGTCCCGTACACGGCTAGGCTCCCAAAAAGCCCCACACATGTGGTATCCCCGTACTCAGGAGAAGTAGCTAAATGTATTTTGGGGTGCAATTCCACATATGCCCATGGCCTGTGTGAGCAATATATCATTTAGTGACAACTTTGTGCAAAAAAAAAAAAAAAATGTGTCACTTTCCCGCAACTTGTGTCAAAATATAAAATATTCCATGGACTCAATATGCCTCTCTGGAAATAGCTTGGGGTGTCTACTTTCCAAAATGGGGTCATTTGGGGGGGTTTTGTGCCACCTGGGCATTCCATGGCCTCCGAAACTGTGATAGGCAGTAAAGAGTGAAATCATAAATTTACGCCCTTAGAAATCCTGAAGGCGGTGATTGGATTTCGGGGCCCCGTACGCGGCTAGGCTCCCAAAAAGTCCCACACATGTGGTATCCCCATATTCAGGAGAAGCAGCAGAATGTATTTTGGGGTGCAATTCCACATAGGCCCATGGCCTGTGTGAGCAATATATCATTTAGTGACAACTTTTTGTAAATAATTTTTTTTTTTTTTTTTTTTTTTTTTTTTTTTTGTCATTCAATCACTTGGGACAAAAAAAATAAATATTCAATGGGTTCAACATGCCTCTCATCAATTTCCTTGGGGTGTCTACTTTCCACAATGGGGTCATTTGGGGGGGTTTTGTACTGCCCTGCCATTTTAGCACCTCAAGAAATGACATAGGCAGTCATAAACTAAAAACAGAAAATGTACCCTAGTTTGTAGACGCTATAACTTTTGCGCAAACCAATAAATATACGCTTATTGACATTTTTTTTACCAAAAACATGTGGCCGAATACATTTTGGCCTAAATGTATGACTAAAATTGAGTTTATTGGATTTTTTTTTATAACAAAAAGTAGAAAATATCATTTTTTTTTCAAAATTTTCGGTCTTTTTCCATTTATAGCGCAAAAAATAAAAACCGCAGAGGTGATCAAATACCATCAAAAGAAAGCTCTATTTGTGGGAAGAAAAGGACGCAAATTTCGTTTGGGTACAGCATTGCATGACTGCGCAATTAGCAGTTAAAGCGACGCAGTGCCAAATTGGAAAAAGACCTCTGGTCCTTAGGCAGCATAATGGTCCGGGGCTCAAGTGGTTAAGCAACAGTTTAAAATGTAAGTAAATTAATATAAAAAACAAACAAAAGTGAATGTGTGCTTGAGTCCCGCACGCACGCAAACAGCGATTGTCACACACATGTGAGGTATCTCCACAAATATCAGATTATGGGCAGTAATTCTAGCACTAGACCTCCTTTGTAAATCTAAAGTGGTACCCAGTAAAGGCTTTTAAAGAGTTGCCTATGGATAGTAGGGTTTACATAGGTTGTTGCGGGCGTGCCCAATTTTCAAGCGTGACATGTTTGGTATCTATTTACTCGGTGTAACATATGTGGGTTTTTTTTCCCAAAAAAAATTGCGCTTGAAAAACCAATGCGCAAACACTGTGTGACATAAAAAAAACACAATGCAAAACCCACCAAAAGTGCCAGAAAAAGGCCAGACTGGAAGTAGTTAGTGGTTAAGCCACTCTAACCTGTTTGCACCATCAGCACTGCCTCCCATCTCCTTTCCTCCTCTGAAAGATGCAGTGGGAGGGGCCGAGACTCTCCCGCTGACGTCAGTCGGGAGAGGAGGAGGAGAGATCCGGCTGGTCATTTGATCGTGATCTTGGCTCTGAAATGAGGTATTGGGGGGCACTACAATAGGAGACTGCATGGATGGTGCATTCTGGTTAGTGTTTTCGGGGGGGGGGGGGGGGCGTGGAACTGTCGAGCTAGCTGACAGGCAGGGAGGGGGGAAAGAACACAGATGTGAGAGAGAGCTGCGGATGATGGAGGCTCGTGAACTGACCATGGTGTCGGGGCTCAGCAGCCATGATAAACCGTGGTCAGTTTACATAGGGGAGGGCAGAAACTGGCAGGATCGGGCAGGTTTTTTAGGTGTTACAGGGGGCCAAATAACAGCACAAGCCCTTTGTTATATAACATGCTTTAACCACTTGCCGACCAGCCGCTGCAGACTCTATGTCCACCGGCTGCCTGCGATCGTTCCCCGTAGAAACACAAGTGATCTGCCTGTGTAAACAAGGCAGACCTCCATTCTGACAGGGGAGCACACAGATCTTGTCTTTCTGCTATGCATGAAGAGGGTAGTGTGTTGTCTCAGACAGCCCATCCCCCATAGTTGGTAAACACACTGAGGGAACATGGTTAACCCTTTGATTGCCCCTGATAAACCCTTCCCTGCCAGTGACATTAGTACAATGACAGCACATATTTTTTGCACTGATCACTGTAATAATGTCACTGGTTCCCAAAAAGTGTCAAATGTCAGGTGTTCGATTTTGTCTGTCGCAGTCCCACTAAAAATCACTGATCACCGCCATCAATCGTAAAAAAAAATGCCTTTAAATCTATCCACTATTTTGTAGACGCTATCTTTTGTGCAAACCAATCAATATACGCTTATTGGTGTGTTTTTTTATTTTTGGTATTAAAAAAATTAAAAGTAGAATACAAATTGTTGTAAATTGATGAAGAAATTATATATTTTAATGTTTTTTTTTATAGCAGAATTTTTTTTTTTTTTCAAAATTGTCTTTTGTTTTATAGAGCAAAAAATTAAAACTGCAGTGGTGATGAAATACCGCCAAAAAAAAGCTCTATTTTGGGGGGGAAAAAAGGACCTCCCCTTTTTTTTTTTTTTTTTTTTTTTTTTTTTTTGGTACAGCGCTGCACGATTGCGCAATTGTCAGTTAAAGTAATGCAGCGCCGAATCGCAAAAAAAAAAAACAAAACACTTTAACAGCAGTGAAATCTTTGCTTTTTTTTCTGAAAGCAAATCCTGGCAGCTTGTTAGAAACGGACTGAAACAACTTTTAGGTCTCGATCACATGATGTCCATTAAGCGGCATATGCATCTATGCATCTTCTGCATAGATCAATACAAGGCTATGTGGACAATTGCCTCTAATGTGTGCTTTTTTATGTGGCAATACTCGACACTGAATGTCGCTGCATAGTTGCATGTAATATTTTGTGACCCTTCAAAAAGTAAAAAAAAAAATAAAAAGGGGGTGGGGGGGGTTGCTTAGTGGTGTCTTCCTAAGCTGTTCAATGCATAGCCTGGGTGAGTGGTCTTTGCAAGACTTTCAAAAATCTTTGACGTTGATGTGGACATCCTGGTCTCCAGGTTCAAGTACAGTTCCAGCCTAAATCTTAACTAGTCTTAAAAATCTCTCCTCCCCTCCTAACACCTATGCTCGCTAACATGTGTTTTAAAAAAAACAAAAAACACAATGCATATACTGTACTTGCCTATTTTCAATCCTTTCTAAGCTGCTCACACGATCCGGCTTCCCTGTGGTAGCCAGCGGGGTGAGAGAAGGGAGCGCCAACAATGGCTGAGACATGGGAGCCTCTGGGTGACCTCAGCACTTCAGGCATTACCAGCCGTTGAGGAGCGCGCTCTCTCCTCTCCCCTGCAGCTGGCACAGGGGATAACGTGACTGGACCAGAGCGGGCTATTACATTGATTCTTTGTCTTTTGGGTCTCATGCCCAGCATGCATAAGCAGAATTTTCTCAATGAATGCAAAGTGTTCTCTGGACAAGATGACGGGGCTGCTATGTCACGATATTCAACTTGTCCTATCAGGAAATGCCTCGTATTGCGAAAAATATAAGGTGTTTTCTGAAAGGCACCCATGCGATCCACCCACTGTGTTCACTATACAGCATGGCAGTCACTCTGCATTGGGACTGCGATGACCACCGTTTGCTTCAGGTCACAGACCTGTATTAAAGCCATTGTGGCAGCATGACAGCTGGAGAGTCTGCATTTTCAGGAGAGGTCGGCAACCGCAGCCTAAATATTTTATCTATATACAGGTTTCATTTAAGATTACTTCAGTGTGTCGCTGTATTTCTGCTGGAGACTTGTTTTATATAGTGATGTGAGGCTGGTTACAGGCCCTCTATGCTAACATGAATGTGTGTGATTGTGTTTTGCATGTTGCCCAGCATCTTTTGGTTGTACCTGTGCACTGCTGCCTCATGTGTTCCTATGGCTGGGAGTATGCCTCTAATGTGAATAACTAGAGATGCAATGATACCATCCCCCCCCCCCCCCCCCCCTTTTTTTTTTTTTTTAATTTTTTTTTTCCTAAGAATGAATACCAATAATACTTTTTATCAGATATTTACCGATATCCATTTTTCTTCATGCGATTTGAGCCCATACAAAATGGGCTCAAATTGCACTGCAAACAATCGCATGTGAGTTGAAGGGGAATGCAGTGCGATTCCTGTCTGAATCGCTTGCAGATTCCCCCACCACTCCTGTGTGAATCCAGGCTGAAGTCACTACGAAAAGGACTACGGTGCGGGAAACCGCAAGTGATTCTCCCAGTAATCTCACTGCATTTCCATTCAAATCGCATGTGGTTTGAGCCCATAATTTTTGTATGGGCTCAAATCGCAACGCACTAAAAAGGTATCCGTTTTAGGCATCAGAGTATTTGCACGAGTACAAGTACTCGTGAAAATTCTTAGCTTCAGCATTGGTGCAACCCTATGACCCAAGGATGTGCAATCTGGGCAGGACCGCTCGGCAAAGATCTATGGAGCTGGGCTTGAAAGTCGTTGTCCTTGACTGCTGATCTTAGGTTCTGCCACCATCTCTATCTATGGTCAGATTATGACAGCAGATGAGGGACTGTATGAAGTATGGGGGGTGGATTTTAGGGCATAAAGTGCATAGAAAGAGGCTGGTGGAGTATTTGGCGAGTTTTTGGCATGCACTGTGCATGTATACATATTTTTATTTGACTTTGCTTAAGGCACATTTTTAAAAACCAAGTAACCTCTACTGCCTGTCCAAAATGGCAGATTTGCTAAAAAGTACTTAATCTTGCGTCTGCCAACTAAAATACAAATTCCTATTCTACTGCTAGTGTGCAGTAAGCCGCATCACAGCTGTCTGTTTCTTGATGCTTTAATGTGGTCGTGTTATTACTGGATATGATGGTATTACTAGTGTACTACTTTGATAAATGGCATTTTATTTTTTTGGGTTAGAAAATGTTTTGGACAAGCTTAGGTACTGATAATTTTGTGAGTCTAGTCAGTGATAGTTGCATATTCAAATGTTGCCCGTTTGAGATTTCAAGTAATTATTAACCTATATACAGCAGGCAAAATAAGTACTGAACACGTCACCATTTTTCGAATTTAAATATATTTATAAAGGTGCCATTGACATGACATTTTCACCACATGTCGGTAACAACCCATGCCATACATGCATACATACATATCAAAACAAATAAGTTCAGAAATTATGTGTTGGTATTGAACACGCTAACTGAAATCGATTTAAAACTTTGTACAAAATCCTTTGTTGGTAATGATGGCTTCAAGACGCCTCCTGCTGGGTGGATTTCATTTAAATCACTGGTAAAAAGGCTTTATTTAAAGTGGAGTTCCACCCACTTTTACAACTCTTTAGCATCCCTCACTAAACTGTGCACTGTAAACGAATTGGATTTTTTTTATTATTTTTCTCAGCACCTACTGTATATCTGCTGTATTCATTTTTCACTTCCTCCTCCCTGGCCGCGGCCCATCACATCATTTCCTGTTTGCAATGCCTTCTGGGAAGGGGCAGAAACTTCCTCTGACACTGCTGTTGCTATGGAAACCTGACCTGAAACCTATTACACTGCTTGTGCTGCACTGAGCATGTGCGAGATCTGCAAGGATGAGATCCAGGAAGAAATACAGTCTGGCTTCAGATGCCCACACTTAAGATGGCCACGGCCTGCTGTAAATTTATAAAATAACAAACTACTGCTATAAACTAACAAAACAGACCTTAGTTTACAGACTAACTTTACTAGAATACATTAAGCTTGTGTATTATAGGGGTATTTTTATTTAAAGTATAATTTCGGCCGGAACACCACTTTAAATCAACACCTATTTTAAATAATCATTTTTAAAGAGCAACTGTCATCTCTGTTCTGCAGCGGCAGCTCCTCTGATCCGCTGTTGTCTCACCGACAGTCCTATTCACTTTAATGGGATGGCTGGTGATGTGGCAGGGACATAAGGTGAGGGACGTGGCGGCAGCAGGTGAGTGGATGACCGCTAACAGGTGCTGCCATGATGGATCTGAAATGGCAGGTGCTCTTTAAATGTAAGGACCTATTATTGCTGGTAGTTCGATTCTTTAAGATTTGCAAACAAAATGAAGGTTTCCTATTTAGAATACGCTGTGAGGTTAGTAAAACAGCGATATCAGAACCAATTCAATCATACAGTTTGTAGTGTACTTAGATTTGCAAAACAACGAGATAAAGAAGTATTCCTGAATGAGTTTACCAAAAATGTAAATATTGCAGAATATACAGCCTCATGCTACATAACTAAGCTCCATTTCATGCTGAATAAACTATATTATTAATGTATCTTAACTAGAAAACCATCTTTAGATATATTTGTGCTCCAAAAGCATTTTATTAAAATAAATTTGATAAAAATAAAAAAAGATTTCAATTAAACATCCCCCCCCCCTTTTTTTTTTTATCATTGATTTATATCCACCCTGGCCTCCTGTATGCAGAAATTGGTCACATGCATTGCTCAGGTGTGATTTTTGGCCCATTCTTCCACACAGTCTTCAAATCTTGAAGGTTCTGTGGGCCTCTTCTATGAACTCTGATCTTTAGTTCTTTCCATAGATTTTCTATTGGATTCAAGTCAGGTGATTGGCTGGGCCTTTCTAGCAGCTTTATTTTTTTTCTTTGAAACCAATTGAGAGTTTCCTCGGCTTTGTTTGGGATCATGGTCTTGCTGAAATGTCCACCCTCGTTTCATCTTCATCATCCTGGTAGATGGCAGCAGATTTTTATCAAGAATGTCTTGGTATATTTTTTCCTTCCCTCCCATGATGTTTGCCAGTACCGTATGCTGAAAAACAGCCCCATACCATGATATTCCTACCTCCAAACCTCACTGTTGATATGGGGGTGTTTTTGGGGTGATGTGCCATTTGACTTCCAAACATGGTGTGCATTATATAAGTGATGTGCATACAAAAGCAAACCTTAAACGAGCTTCAACATGCTTTTTCTTCTGTAATGGAGCCTTGGGTGGTGAGCGTGCATACAGGCCGTGGCGCTTGAGTGCATTACTTATTGTTTTCTTTGAAACAATTGTACCTGCTAATTCCAGGTCTTTCTGAAGCTCTCCACAAGTGGGCCTTGGCTCTTGGACCACTCTTCTGATAATTATTTTCACTGCACTGTCAGAATTCTTGCAAGGAGCACCTGGTTCGTGGTAGTTTTATGGTGAAATTATCTTTCCACTTCTGGATTATGGACCCAACAGTACTCACTGGAACAGTCAAAAGTTTAGAAATCCTTCTGTAACCAAAGCCATCAGTATGTTTTGAACAATAATGTTGCAAAGGTCTTGAGAGAGCTCCTTGCTTTTACCCATCAAGAGATGTTTCTTGTGTGACACCTTGGTAATGAGACACCTTTTTTAAAGGTCATCAGTTGAGAATCGGCTGATATGAATTTGCACTGACAAGGAGCAGGATTGCTTTCTAAATACTGATAGTTCAGCTGGTGTCTCGGCTTTCCATGCCTTTTGGCACCTCCCTTTCTTCATGTGTTCAATAAATTTTCCCTGTGCCATTCTATTTTATTACACAGAACTTAATGTCTGAACTTACGTGTTTTGGTTTCTGTGTAAGTATGGATTGCATGGGTTGTTACTGACATTTGGTGAAAATGTCATTTCAATAGCACCTTTAGAAATATATTTACCTGGAAAAATAGTGACGTGTTCAATACTTATTTTACCCGCTGTATAGTCTATCAAAAATCCTATCCTGTGAAAGGTGTTTTAGGCAGTCTGATTCTTGTGTTATTATTCAGGAGAATGGACTCTTCCTCTTCCTCACACTTGATGTTTTACTTGCATGTCCTCAACTTCCTGGTGCATCAGTACTACCCGTGTTTTGCTATGGGCATGCAGCATTACCGTGTGGTGCCTGTCCCCTGCACTACAGGTTTTACCAAAGGTGCTAGCCCCTGTTTTTGTGCTCTGCTTTAGATCTTGGTGGGTTCTAAACCACCAAAAATCAGCACTAGAACAGTTTCCTTGCTTGGAGTTATCTGGGTTTGATTCTAGAAGCGACCCTGTGCAAGGTTTTCTTTCCACTGAATGAATGCTTTTATGTTCAACTCATGCATTGCTCATGGATAGTGGGTCCCAAGTTTGGTGCTGGAGTGTAGAAATCCAAAATGGTCTGATAGGTTCTCACAACGGATTCCAGCCTGGTGTGGGCTGGGGAGGAGTCTTGGATACCTAAACTGAGTTCAAGGGACTTGGTCATTGGAGGAACCATGCAATGCTATGATGGTGGCTTGTACAGTAAAACATTGGTTTGAGAGTAACTTGGTTTGAGAGCGTTTTGCAAGACGAGGGAAATGTTTTGATAAATTTTGTCTTGATAAACAAGTAACGTCATGTCGCAACCGAGTATAAAAGACGAGAGGCGCCATAGCAATATGGTTACATTTAATGAAGGTACATTTAGCAACTTACATGGTTGATTAAAACCGGTATGTCTAAGTATGCAGGCATCTGGGGGTAAAGCTGTCCACATAGACCGTCCTCCACCTTGCCATCGTCCTCCCTTCTATGCTGTGCTCAACGAGCGCTTCAAGCCTTGCTTTCAGATTGCTCTATTGCAGGGTAGTCGTCACAATTGCGGACTGACAGCAGTGAGCCAGTGGTGCCCATTTCTTATTCTCAACCATGTGAGTTGCTAAATGTTGTACCTTCATTAAACGGAACCATATTGCTACACTTAGAGGCGCCTCTCTTCTCTTTTATGCTCTGTAGCTCCTGAATTTTGCTTCTAATCCCCTTGTGGTGGCTGCCATTTGTGGATGGACATTGTATGGTTACACAACCTATCGCATTGCTATAATCTTTTTATATGGACTATAAACTGAAAGACCAATGAATAAATGGTTGTGGAACGAATCACCTGAGTTTCCATTATTTCTTATGGGGAAATGCGCTTTGATATACAAGTGCTTTGGATTACAAGCATGTTTCCAGAACAAATTATGCTCGCAATGAAAGGTTTTACTGTATTGTCAGGGAGGAACCAGAAGTCTTGTGGCTTCGGTTTTCAGTCCCAATCTGCTGTGCATATCCCAGCTGTGTGGCAAATGGACTTCAGTCTTCAAGATCAAAAAAAATCTTCACCCCAAAGTAGGGCTGGGAAAAAAAATCGATTTAAATCTTGAATCGAGTTGAGAGGTCAAATCGATTCAAAATTTAAGCAAATCGATTTTTTTTTAGATTTTTTTTTTTTTTTTTTTTTTTTCACCGCGCCGGTCCTGAGGCGCTGCGGGCATGAGTTTTTAGGCGAGGCTACGGCCGGACGCCGTGGACTAGGCCGAAGCCGCGGCCTCGCCTAAAAGCTCATGCCCGCAGCGCCTGGGGACCGGCGCGGTTTCCAAAAAAACTATTCGAATCGTGAAACGCGTTTTTTTTAAGAATCGCCCAGCCCTACTCCAAAGTGTTTCAAGCCCTATGTTGGAAGTGAGGAAGGCCAAATGTTGACCCGCCTTGCTTTCAGGTTCAATGACAAACTGAGCAGTTTTATCTCCATATCCTGGCATACTCTGACCCTGTGGAATAAGTTTTTTTTTAACCTATGTTTTCTCCATTTTTAAGTTCCTTTCTAGGCTGGATTGAGATGGAAGGCATCCCAGTGATCCTTATCTCTCTAAACTGGCACTGGTGGTACTTAGGCCTGGTCAGGCTCCTGGCAGACTTTCTGTGGGTTTTCAGATTGTCCCACAGGCCAGTTTACCACCCAGCTTCTCAGTCGTTGGCTTTTATGGGTTGGCTGTTGAAGACCAAGGCTTGGGGACAGGTACCTATCCGATTCTGTCATCCCTATGTTCCCGAAAGCTAGGAATTGACCTCTTGCAAAGTCTCATCACAATTGAAAAGCATACTACTTCACCTAGTGAAAATGTTGCTCCTATTGTTTCTCTTGTATATTTTTTAGTGACTCTCAACCTGGTTCTGTCATATCTTGAAAGATGGCCCTTTGCACCAATCAGGGATATTTCTTTATCTTTTATTTTGCAAGGTTGCTTTTGTAAGTGCTTACTAGAAGTTATGACCTCTAAATCATAGGAGGATCCACTGTACTTGTATCAGATTTTTCTAGACACCTGGCCAGTCCAGCTTTATGCAGGGTGCACTCTATCCATCCATATACCCATCAGAGTAAAATATACATCTTCGTCCCCTTCACACCATCTTTTCTGCTGTTAGATGGTACCACTCTCAGCATAAGTGTAAAATCTCCAATAGTGTAACTAGTAAGAAAATTTAAGATTGTAAAAACCTACATATAGAATCCAGAAAATGAATATCCAAAGTACAATGTCTGTCCGCTTTGAGTATACCAGTGGTCATTAACCCTGTCCTCAGGGGCCACTAACAGGCCAAGTTTTATGTATTACCTTGGGGAGATGCAGACTAGAATACTGCAATCACTGAGCAGCAAATGATATCACCTGTGATGAATTTCAGTTATCTTGCAAACCTGGCCTGTTAAGCAGGCCATACACGGTCGAATTTCGGACGAATTTTCTTTTCAAAATAAGAAATTTCGTTTTTTTTTGTGATCCGATGATGCCACCATTGATTTTCGAAATTCGGCCGACCGAGCCTTCAATTTCACCTCATGTTGCTACAGAAAAGAATTTTCTTGGCTGGGAATCTTCTTTTCTCTCCGTAAATTTTCTTTTCTTATTACATTTCTCGCACGATTCTCCCATCATTGATTAGAAAATCGTTTGTTTTTCGGAAAATTTCCAACATGTCCGATTCCTCAAATTCGATTGCCGCACGAAAATCGGCCGTTGTTGCAGCCCACTAATGATGCGAAATTCATACGAAAATTCTTTCATACGATTTTCGAAAGAAAATTCTTACGAAATTCGAACCGTGTATGGCCGGCATTAGTGGGCCCTGAGGACAGGGTTGATGACCACTGGAGTATAGGATTGTGTGTGTATAGTGATTTTTCTACTTTATTTTTTTTTCTCTATTGGTCGAAGTAGGACTTGTGGGCCTTTTTTTCCAACATGGTTGGGTAACTGTTACTGCTGCTGGCTCAATCCAATGTGTTTCCGCCATTTTCGAGGGCTGGCAGGGAGACATATTTGATCGTTTCAAACAAACCTGAGTTTCTTTTTATTCAGCTGCACCCCCTCTGACATTACTGCAGCACAATGTAGAGACAAGCCTTTCAGAGCTCTTCTTTTGGGTTGTCGCTATTGAGATTGGGGAAGAGAAACGCACCCCTCTATAACTGAAGTGTTCTGCTAGGCATGGCTTGTTTAGCAGTACACTTGTTGTAGAGGGGTGTGTTTCTCTTCCCCGTCCTTATTCTTATGATCCTCTACTTCTTTTGCTTTGTTGCAAAACAAACGGTGGGAGGGGTCATTTTAGGCTTTCCTAATAACTTTGTTTGCTAGTGTCCGATCTCCTAAAGGTAGCTGCATAACCCCATGTACCGGCGTACACATCCTGTCTCGTAATGTACTCCAAAAAACTTTATTTTATTCATAGATCACAAAGCCTATTTTTCTTTTGAATTTTTAAAATGCAATGTGTTTTTTTTTTTTTTTTTTTGTTATACTAATTTTTATCTTTTTCTGTTATAGTAGTCGAAGACTGAGAATACTACTTGAAGTTCTCTGCAAAATTTTCAGCACTTGAGCAAAATGAAGCAAACTCCTCACATAATAGAAAACTCGACTGTGAAAGCCGCTAGCATTGAGATGAGTCGCGAGTGTTCTGTATATCTGAGCAGAACGCCGATCTCCACCTCTGTACAAGAGGGGGTCATACAGAAGCTAAATGGTCATGATGCACTTCCGTTTCTCCCAACTGACAAACTTAAAGACCTGACTTCACGGGTATACAATGGAGAGTCCGGTGCTCGTGAGGCAGATGTGCCTGTTGACTCCCAGGAAACTCAAGGTTCTGAGACTCCTCCACACACAACTCCCACCAAGAACGGCTCACCAGAAATAAAGTTGAAAATTACCAAGACCTATATGAATGGGAAACCTCTCTTTGAGTCTTCCATCTGTGGTGAGCAAGGAGAAGAAGCGGCTAAACCAGAAGAAAATGAAGGCAAAAACAAGAAAGAAAGGAAGCGAAAAAGTATAAAGTTTGATACCTGTCAGGAAAAGTCCAACGAAGGAACTCAAGCAGATTCTGCTCCTGCTGAATCGTCTGAAGAAAAGGTATATATGCATTCTTTTTAAAGTCCTATGCGCTCTGGAATTTTTTTGCACAATCACCATTGTTCAGTAAGGATAATGGCTATAACGCTAGTTGTCTGCAGAGAGCATAAACCTACAAATTTTAAGCCAGGGCTTGACAAATTTGCTTGGAATCTAGGAGCCAGCTAAAAAAGTTAGGAGCCAGTTTTTTTTTTTTTTTTTTTTTTTAAACGACCGACAGCTTTATTTTCAATATAAAAATTAACCAATCTTAAATTTACACAGACGACTAGAACGAATGTGACTGCTTTTATTTCCTGCCATGCAGGGACATAAGACCGCCATATTCCCGCTAAGGATCCAATCAGGTCCGCCTGAAAAACTGACAGGCGAACCTGATCAGACAGCCCGTGTGAAAGGGGCCAAACAGGGAGATGACAAATAATAAATTCATTTTAATTAACCACTTCCTTCCCGCAGGACGACTATATACGTCCTGTCTTTGAAGAGAAATACCGTTGTTATGGTAGCAGCTAGCTACCATAACCCCGGTATCTTCTTCAAGAGCCGGCGGTTCTCTTTCAGATAAAAGTGGTCTCTGCAGCAGATTCGCAGCGAGATCACTTTTATCGGCGGCAGGAGAGGGCCCCCCTACCGCCGCGCTCCGGTGCCCTTCACCGCTTACCGTGGCCGTCGGTAACGGCGGAGGCGATCCGGATCTGTCCCTGGCCTGACATGGAGACAAGTGAGGGGAAGATGGCCCCCCCGCCCATCTCCAAGTCATTGCAGGGCGGAAGCGACGTCAAATCTTCACTTCCACCCATAGCTCTTAAAGGGACATTTTATTATTTTTTTTTTTCAAATGACAATTTTTTTTTTTTTTTAATGCATTTTAGTGTAAATATGAGATCTGAGGTCTTTTTGACCCCAGATCTCACATTTAAGAGGTCCTGTCATGCTTTTCTTATATTACAAGGGATTTTTACATTCCTTGTAATAGGAATAAAAGTGACTTTTTTTTTTAAAAGAACAGTGAAAAAATAAAAGTTAAAATAAATAAGAATTTTTTTTTTAAATGTGCCCCATCCCTTGTAATAGAAATAAAAGTCACAATTTTTTTTTTTTTTAAAACAGTGTAAAAATAAAAAATAAAAAGTAAAATATATAAGAAAAAAAATAATTTTAAACGCGCCCCGTCCCGCCGAGCTCGCTTGCAGAAGCGAACGCATATGTGAGTAGCTCCCACATAGGAAAGCGGTGTTCAAACCACACGTGAGGTATCACCACGATCGTTAAAGCGAGAGAAATAATTCTAGTCCTAGACCTCCTCTGTAACTTAAAACATGCAGCCTGTAGAATTTTTTAAACGTCGCCTATGGAGATTTTAAAGGGTAAAAGTTTGTCGCCATTCCACGAGCGGACGAAATTTTGAAGCGTGACATGTTGGGAATCAATTTACTCGGCGTAACATTATCTTTCACAATATAAAAAAAATTGGGCTAACTTTACTGTTTTCTTATTTTTTTTAATTAAAAAAAGTATTTTTTCCCAAAAAAGTGCGCTTGTAAGTCCGCTGCGCAAATACGGTGTGACAAAGTATTGCAATGACCGCCATTTTATTCTCTAGGGTGTTAGAATAAAAAATATATATAATGTTTGGAGGTTCTAAGTAAAGGGAAGGAGATGAGCGGGCAGTGAAAACAGGTAGAGAAAGCTCCATTAGCATTGATGGATGTCTTGTAATACCAACGGCCACCACCAGAGGGCGCCTGATTGCAGAAGGAACCATAGGACTGCAGTAGGCCGCAAAGCCGCGGCCTCAATTACCGGCGCGGCCCATCGCGATCGCGTCGGGAGGGGGGGGGGTGTCGAACGGACACAGGATACCCCAGCTGTGCCGCCCCAGGCGCCAGGTCGCTAATTCTAGTCGCAAATGCGACCTGGCGCCCGGGGTTTGTCGAACCCTGTTTTAAGCTCAAACCTACCCCATTCTTGGCCTTTTTAATGTGATGTACCATCATAAGGAAGCTCAGAGGGTTGCGGGTTAAAGTGATTGCAAAGGTTCTTTTAAAAAAAAAGAAAAGTTGTACTTGCCTGTTCTGTACAAGGGTTTTGCACAGAGCGGCCCCGATCCTCCTCCTTTTCTGTGGTCCCCGACGGTGCTCCTCCTCCACATTGAGAGCCCCCCCCCAAGGAGAGCTGCATTCCATGGGGCACTCGTGGCGCGCGCGCTCCCGAGTCCTGTTGCTGGGTCCATTCACACAGGCAGTATAGGTTTGCTAGACTCCAGTGCTCGGATAGTAGAGGAGGGGAGAGGAGGTGCAGGCAGTGCAACTGCAAGTAATGCTGCAGCTGCTGTATAGGAAACAAATTTTCACACGTTGTAAAACAAAAAAATTGTTCGGGGGGGGGGGGGGTGTGAGAGCGCGTGTTACCAAACGCCCTGTTGAATTTAACGCTGTGCCAGCAGATTCCTCCACAGTAGTTGCCCTAGTCACTGTGGGGAATCTGTTCCAAACTCATTTGTATTGTCCATCCAACCCTCTCACAAGCTCCTGCTTCGGGGGCAGAGGGAAAAGGTATTCCGGAGTGGCCAAGGAGACCATGACTCTCCGACAGTCCTGACTTGGCAGACTCTCCATGGGCACTACCAGACTGTCCACCCCTTCTTTTCCAAGGTCCTGCATTCCATCCGGTGTCACAGACACTGGCTTTAACGGCTTGGCTGTTGAAGTCCTGATGCTCCGAGCCCTCTTCTTATATAGAGTTTATCACCACATGTGGAAAGCATACTTTGCTTGGTGTGAAAAGGGAAAACGTCATTGTAGGAAATGCTCCATAGCATTAACTTTTTTTATTTATTTATTTTTTATTTTTCAGCCAGGGCTAGACTAGTCTTTAGCCTTGAACTTTAAAAGGTCAGGTTTCTGCCTTGGGGGTGCACTTAGACTTCTGACTTGCTAACTCTGAGTGTGCTGAGGCTGCCGACACAGATGGCAGAAAGTTGCACACGTGGCTTTTTGAGTGTCTACACAAGGAGGGCACATTAGCCGCACATACAATCTTATGGGAAGGTTGTTTTTGAAATGAATGGTGTGGCGGCAGGGTCTCTTTTGCATTTTCAGATCTTGTTTAGGTACAAGAGGTCTATAGAAAACTGGACACTTGGCGCTTGATCTCATTTAAAGTTCTGTAAGTTTAAAACTAGTGTAATGACAAAAAAGTTATCTATTTCAATGGCCTAATTTCTATGTTAAGGAATCTGCTTCTAAAAACAGAAAAAGTTCTCCATTGATTTATAGGGCTTGCCCTTGGTAACCTCCTTTTTTGGTTATCTAGAGATTTAAAGATGGCACTTGTACAGTGACTATGGGGAGGTTTGCAACTTATAAGCTATCTTTCTGTTCATTAAAGCAGACCTTCAGTCATTTTTTAACTTTCCATCTATTACATTTTCTGCCCTTGTTGTTTTAACTTTGGAAAGTAAAACTTTTTTTTTTTCTGCCAGTAAATACCTTATACAGCCCACTTCCTTTTTCTTGTCTGTTCATTAGCCTAGGCTTATGAAATCATGCACAGCTGTCACTCTCATGAGTTTGCCAGGAAGGGAGGGGGGATGAGCATAAAGAGGGCCAATGAGATCTGCAGAGCTGGAGGTGTGCCTCTGTGTCTGTAAATCCAGGAAGTGAACAGGCAACAGCCTAAGCTGCCCACAGTTAAAATGGATGCAGCCAGTTCGTTTTGCATTCCTGTGACCCATTTTCAGCCAACAGCGGGCCAAATCCCGGTGTCGGCTTACGCAACTCGGCTGGTCTGGGCTCGGGAAAGATCACACCCACTGAGAGCCTGAGCCAGCCCCTCCCACCCCCTCCACAGCCCAGTGCTCCAGAGAGCTGGAGATTTGACAGTCATGGCTCTGCTCAGAGTGGAGGGGGGAAATTGGTGACCAGCAGTGTTTGATCGCTACATTCTCTGGGTAGAGTGGGGGACAGATGCAGTTGGGATCGGTGCTTCCCACCCCACTACCCCAGATTCTCATACTTTTTTAAAAAGGTAAATTTGGCATTTAAGCTTTGGAAAGACCATTTTCTGCCAGACGTATCTTTTTCTTATATTTTCTGTGTTATACTAACTTTCTCCATTTTATAGTAATGTATTTTTTTTTTTTTTCTCCCCAAAAGTCTGTTTCAGATCTAGACACGTCCATTGAGCAGAAAGAGCACAGTGAAATTCCGTGTAAATTCACCGTTGGAGATCTTGTGTGGTCTAAGGTGTCCGGATATCCATGGTGGCCGTGTATTGTGACATCTGATCCTGTTCTTCACAGCCACACCAAGATCAAGGGTAGGTTCTGCTTTGTTAGAGGCCGCTACAGCAGTTATGCTTCAAGCTTTCTTTTAAGCGGAGGGAACGCCCTTACGTTGTTTATATTGGGGTGTGTGTGTGTGTGACTGTAATGTTTGCATATCAGCCTTGGCTTGGAATGTTACTTTTTACTTAATATGGGATAATTTTTAGTTTTCAGTTAAGTGGTTATGCCAAGTGCCTTATTGAACTTGTGGGTCTGAAATAATTTGGCTTCGTGAGCCGAATAGAATAGAAAAATCCATGCACCTAGCATAGCCTGTCGAAGACAACTGTAGTCATAGTAGTGTAACTTGATTCGTTGTATTTGACTGCTAAATACATAGAAAAAAACAAATGAGATCTGAATCACCTGCCAGTAGACTTGTGTATGAACAGTCTTGTGGATTCCCACCATATAGCTACATAGGATAACGTCCTACACTGCCATTTCTCATGATTGCCATTAGCATCAGCTAATGAGCATAACTGCATAGGTTTTGCTCCATTATGAGCTCATTACTTTCAGCAAGCCCAACTGAATCTCCTGGTTTTTAGAGCCGGTGCACACATTAAAAACCTGATTTCAACTCTTCAGATGCCATTTGGCAACTTTGTAAATGGATGTCAGCCAATATAAGCTAAAAGATTGACTGCTTCTAATGAAATTTATTTGCATTCCATTTTATTACAGGACAGAAAAAGAGCTTTCGCCAGTATCATGTGCAGTTTTTTGGAAATGCTCCAGAAAGAGCGTGGATTTTCGAAAAGAGTATTGTGCCTTACACTGGAGAGCATGAGTATGAACAGCTCTGCCAGGAGAGCGCTAAACAGACTACAAGCAAAGCTGAAAAAGTCAAGGTGTGTACGGTTACCCTGTGTTGGAATGTGTCGCTGTCTCATTTCAGAAGTGTTGGAATAGGTCTATATGTTGTGCAGCTTTAGGACGCTCAACCAGTTTTCTTTGAGCTTGTATAACTCCTGTAGCCAAAATAATTGCACCATTTCAGTTAGGTTTAACAGATTAATGCATTTAAAAAAACTTCTCTGTGCGCAAGAAATAAGTTTGTGTGTGGGGGTGGAGGGATAGTATTTGATTCCCCCCCCCCCCCCCTGCTGATTTTGTACGTTTGCCCACTGACAAAAAAAATCAGTCTAATTTTAATGGTAGGTTTATTTTAACAGTGAGAGACAGAGTAACAACAAAAATATCCAGGAAAAAAGTTTTGCTAAAAAGGTATGAATGAATTCGCATTTTAATGCGTGAAATAAGCATTTGATCCCCTATCCATCAGCAAGATTTCTGGCTCCCGGGTGTCTTCTATACAGGTAACGAGCTGAGATGAGGAGCACTCTCTTAAAGGGAGTCTGCAGAAGTCTTGCATGGTACCAGTGATCTGCTGATCGTGGGTGCAATGCTTTACAGGCTCCCAAAACAAAAAATGGTAAATGACAATTTTTTGTATTTTATTTCATTTTTTTTTACCTACAAAGAAAGTGCATTTATTTATTGTTAAAAGGTGAACTTATGTTTAATTTGTCAGATTTATTCAAACTGAATGGGCTTGTTGCTTCTGTCCATTATGATGATCTTGCAAAAAACCTTGCCTCAATATCCTCCAAGACCCAATTTTTTGTTTTTTAGATTTGCTTCTTTTACCATCCTTCTATCATTATTATAAATAGGGTTGTCCCGATACCGATAATAGTATCGGCACCGATACCAAGCATTTGCCCAAGTACTTGTACTCGGGCAAATGCTCCCGATGCTTCCGCCGATACCTTGACTGTCAGCGGTGATCGGTGTGTGGGGGAGTTACAAGCTTCTCCCCCCGCGGCTTTCAGCTGCTTAGTGACATACAGCGGTGATCGGTGCTTGTAATTCCCCCACACGCGATCACCGCTGACTGTCACCTCCTCCTCCTTAGTCCTCCTCCGTTCCTCTGTCCCCCTCCGCTGTCCTGCTCCATTGCTGTGTCCCCCTCCGTTCCTCTGTCTCTCCCCCCCCCCCCCCCCCTGTCCTCCTTCTTTGCTCTGTCCCCCTCCGCTGTCCTCCTCCGTTCCTCTGTCCACATCCCGCTGTCCTTCTTCTTTGCTCTGTCCCCCTCCGCTGTCCCCATGCGTTCCTCTGTCCCCCTCCGCTGTCCCCATGCGTTCCTCTGTCCCCCTCCGCTGTCCCCATGCGTTCCTCTGTCCCCCTCCGCTGTCCCCATGCGTTCCTCTGTCCCCCTCCGCTGTCCCCATGCGTTCCTCTGTCCCCCTCCGCTGTCCCCATGCGTTCCTCTGTCCCCCTCCGCTGTCCCCATGCGTTCCTCTGTCCCCCTCCGCTGTCCCCATGCGTTCCTCTGTCCCCCTCCGCTGTCCCCATGCGTTCCTCTGTCCCCCTCCGCTGTCCCCATGCGTTCCTCTGTCCCCCTCCGCTGTCCCCATCCGTTCCTCTGTCCCCCTCCGCTGTCCCCATCCGTTCCGGCGTCCCCCTCCGCTGTCCCCATCCGTTCCGGCTTTCCGTTGTCCCCCTCTCTCTTCGTCTGTCCCCTCCGTTCTGCTGTCTCTCCGCTGTGTGTATGGAGAGAGTCAGCTGACTCTTTCCATTCACATAACTAAAACATTGTAATCTCCTGTGATTACAATGTGTCAGTTTATGAATGGAGAGAAGCTGCTGTGTTCTCTCCATTCATTCTCAGTGCAGCTGACGCTGCAGAGAAAGGGACTGGGGAATCTCTATCCTCAGTCTATTTCTCTGTCTCAAGGGGGAGATATCAGAGGTCTGTTAAGACCCCTGATATCTCACCAAAGCCCCCCAACAGGGCTGATTAAAAAAAAAAAAAAAAAAAACCACACACATAGTGCAATAAAGAATAAAAAAAAAAATTGTAAAAAATAATAAATGTAAATGAAAAAAACAAAACAAAAACACACACACAGACACCGTTCACTATACCCCCCCCCCCTCAAAAAAAAAAAAAAAAAAAAAACTGTCACGTGACATTAAAAAAAAAGTATCGGTAATCGGTATCGGCGAGTACTTGAAAAAAAGTATCGGTACTTGTACTCGGTCCTAAAAAAGTGGTATCGGGACATCCCTAATTATAAATATTCTGAATATGGGCAATGAAGTGAGAGGTCCCCACACCAGCCTCAGTAGATCTGAATGATTCTAAATGTGGGCTTTTAGCTTAGCATCCTGATGATCTTTCCATTATATCAAAAACCACAAGAGCTCAGCATGCAGTGTAATACAGTCCTGCACATAATTCACTCCTTAAGGCAATGAATACAACCCTCTAATTTTACCTTTTCATTGTTAAACATATGGTGGCATACACTACAATTACCACAACAAATTGCCTGTTGGGTGCATGCCTGACATCCAAGTGTCTTTATTTTTTCCCTTAACGTCTTTCAGGACAGCACCTGAGAGTGACTCCTCCCCTTGTCAATAGGAAACGCCTCTTCCACCAAATTTAAAAGGAGGCTCCTTCCCACACATTGCCAGTTTTTGTGTTCCCTCCGGAGGGAACACTTCATGGGGAATCAGGGCTCTTAGGTGCTGTCCTGAAAGCCCAGTTTTCCTGCTCCACCAATATTTTTTCATACCTCTTGAGAGCTGTTCCTCCATTCCACAGCTATTGTCAGTTGCTGCTGGCTGGGCTCCTTCTCCCTCTCCATTTGGGTTCAGGGAGAGTCAAGGCTGCTGTGGGCATCACTCCTAGGTGGCGGCGAAGCACAGGTGGTCACCGTTTTTTCTCGGTCCTCTGCCTGTTTCCTGTGATGCCGCTGCCATCTTGGGGATGGCATGCTGTGCTCCATCCGCTGGAAGTGAGGCATCCGGAGGGGGTGGCGTCCACGGAGCAGGCTTACGGCATCCTTTCCGCCGGATATCGCAGGGGGAGAAGGGAGGAACAGGGACTGGTGCTTATTTGCCGATTCCGGTCCGGCGCTATTGGAGTCTGGAACCGGCGTCCAGCCACTCACAGCAACGCAGCGCTCCTCGATGGAATCAATGGCGGCAGCAAGTGGCACAGGCACCAAGTAAGGGGCAGTTGTATCCTTTTTACTGTGGGGTTCCCCCCCCCCCCCCCTCTCCGGTGGCAGGGGCCTGTCTGGGCACATGAGGCGGCTTTGGTTCTCACTGTGCACCTGTGGTGAGCCTCCTTGTAAAAAGGACAGGTTGTCTCACTGGGATGGTTCCCTTTTTTTTTTTTTTTTTTTTTTTTTTTCCTTGTTTTGTCTCACGGCAGGCCAAGAGCTCTGATCCAGTGGCAAAAAGGAAATGCCCTTCATGTAAGGCAAAATTACTTGAAGGATGAAAGAAGACTTTGTCAAACCTGTATTGATGCGCTAGGTAAAAAGGAAGCTTCTTCCGCTTGCAGCGATTTCATTACATCTGTTAAGGAACTTGATGCGACTATTCAATCATTTTGCTCTTCTCTAGCAAACCCATCCCTGAGTCAGCCAACTACCTCACAGTCCTCTCACGGCTCATTAATAGTCCCGATGGTTTAGACTGAGGCATCTCTTACCCAAGAGGAACAGAGCCCACAGTTATTTGGAGTCTCTGGGGTGGATAGTGAATATTCAAAAATTCAATTTCATTCCAGCTCAGCAAGTACTTTTTTTGGGATACCTGATAAATTCAGTAGAACAAAAGATTTTTCTCTCAGAAGAGAAAAAGATCAAGGTCCAGAGGGTAGTAACGACACTTCAAATGAATCAACAGATTTCAGTTCGAAGGGTTGTGTTGGCTTTGGGAACATTAACCATCCAATGGGCAAGGCTGCATTTCGGGCCTCTCCAGAGGTTCCTTCTAAGAACATGGAACCACAGGACAGAGTCTAGATGCGAAGATAAAGATCACCACCAGAGTCAAACGTACACTTTGGTGGAAAAGTCATGTAGTACTACAAAGGGGCCTTCTTTGGTCCTTTCCGACCGAAAAAGTAGTGACAACAGACGCCAATATGCGGGGCTCGCATGGGTCAGAATTTGGCACAGGGAACATGGTCCCAGGCCGAGGCCAAAAAATCCTCCAATTGGAGAGAGCTAAAAGCGGTCGTCCTAGCATTGGCTGTCCTCTCTCTAAGCCTCCTGGGTTTCCATGTCCAGATTCTGTCGTGCAATGCCACTACTGTAGCCTACCTGAACAATGAGGCACAAGAAGCAAAGCTCTTCACTTGCTGTCAGTAGAGATTCTGGAGTGGGAGGAAAACCACTTACTATCTTTATCCGCAGTCCCTCTCAAAGGCACGTTAAACGATGTAGCGGATTATCTGAGCCGACAGAAGGTTCAGGGAGCAGAGTGGAGGCTAAACGCTGAAGTGTTTGCATTGATCGCCAGGACTTGGGGCCTTCCACAAGTAGACCTGTTTGCTTCAAGGCAAAACACGCAGCTCCCACAATTTTTCCCCCTTCAGAGAGACGACAGTTCTCAGGGGATAGACGCTATGGCACATCCATGGAATTTTCGCCTGGGGTATGCTTTCCCCCTTTCCAGTTGTTTCCACTGGTGTTGAGAAAGATACAAAAGGAGAGAATCAATAATCTTGATTACTCCATTTTGGCCAAAGAGAGCTTGGTTTTCCACAGTTCTGCAGTTGGCAATCAATCCATGTTGGCAACTTTTTGCTCAGTCAGGATTTGCTGGTACAGGGGCCAGTACATCATCCGGATGTAGTCAGGTTAAAACTCACTGCCTGATATCTGAAGAGCAATTGTTAAGAAGCAAAGGTTTTTCAGAACAAATAACCACGTTATTTTCCAGTAGGAAACAAGTAACTAGAGGTATTTGCGCCAAAGTATGTAAGGTCTATGTTTCTTGCTGTCATTCAGAACATAGGGATGTAAAAGACAGTCTCAGTATTGGAGTTTTTGCAAAAAGGTGCAGACAAAAGGTCTTGCAGCCAGCACTCCTAAAGTGCAAGTGGCCGCATTAGGAGTTTATCTGGAGAGATCCTTATCTTCAGAAACTCTGATCATGAGATTTTTCAGGGCACTTTCCAGATCCAGACCGGTCTCGGTGACGCATTTTCTAAATTGGGATCTCTCGGTTCTGCAAGCACTCACAAAAGAACAATTGGAGCCATTACAGGCCATATCTCAAGAATTTAACTTTGAAAACTATTTTTCTTGTCGCAATTACATCGGCAAGACGGATTAGTGAACTGCATGTCCTATCAGTTAAAGAACCCTTTTTGTCAATTTTATCGGATAGGATTGTACTTAAAGTAGATCTGGGATTTTTGTTGAAAATGGCAAGTTTTCGTAACAGGTCTCGGAGATTATCCTTGCGTCCTTTTGTTCTAACCCTTTGGGGGAAAAAGGGAAGAGCAGTTTCACAACTTGGGCATCATTCTCACGAGGTGGATCCTCTGTCCGCCAGCTCAGCGGGAGATCTTTCCGTTGATCTCCACTGACCTGACGGATGACAGGTCCCTCTCTGCTCACTGAGCGGGGAGGGGCTTGTCGAACGCCACTAGTTACTATGGAGAGATCAGAAGAAAACGGACAGGATGTCTGTTTTTTATCAGATCTCACCCGATTCGCCAGGGACGGATGCGAACGTAGGGGCATCCGTCTGATTTTTAGCTCATCGGACCGGGTGACACCGCTGACATCCATCGCTCCGTAGACTAGCATGAACTGTCCGACAGTGTGAAAGGGGCCTTAGACGTGAGGTGTACCCTATTACATTACTTGGAAGTAACGAAAGGTTTTAGATCCTCAGATTCATTATTTTTTCTTTTATTCTGGAAACAAAGGCCACCAAGCATCAAAGAAATCAATGGCTAGATGGCTTAAGACAGCTATTTCTGTAGCCTATTCTCAGATGGGTCTATCTCCCCCGCTGGGAATCGGGGCTCATTCAACAAGGGCTGAGGCCACTTTATGGGCAGAAAGAGCTGGTGCCACCCCAGATCAAATTTACGTGGTCAAGTTACTTAACGTTTGTCCATTACAGACTGGATCTCCTGTCAGCAGGGGATCAGGCTTTTGGCAGAAAAGTTCTGCAGGCTGTGGTCCCTCTCTAGGGGTTAAGGTCTCTATTATCCTCTCAGGTGCTGTCCTGAAAGACGTTAAGGGAAATTCAAGTTAGACTTACCGGTAACTTGTTTTCCAAGAGTCTTTCAGGACAGCAGCATTCCACCCTATTAGATTTTTATATGTAAATACTGTGACTAGCCATATCTCGATTATGTGTTCCAGTTCGGGGCCAGGGGTTCTCTACTGCTACTACTGGCAATGTGTGGGAAGAAGCCTCCTTTATTAAATTTGGGGGAAGAGGTGTTTCCTATTGGCAAGGGGAGATGTCACAATCTCAGGTGCTGTCCTGAAAGACTCTTAGGAAAAAAAACTTGTTTACCATCTGTCAGCCTTTCAACTTGCTGCACTAATATGTTAGTCATTTGTTTAATCCCATGTGCCATAGGTAAGGATTTTAAAAGAGAAATAAAAGTGATCCATTCCATTACTTGCTCTTTCTATAATTTTAACTCTATCCCTTCTGCTTGTTTAAAGAGGACTTTGTAAAAAAAGTGTTTTTTTTTTTTTTTTTTTTTTTTTTCCCCTCCACTGTGGATCCAGTGGTGTCCTGCTTTTTAAAGCGACCACCATGCACCTGTTTTTAAGCACCCGGCAGCCCGTTCTAGAGCTTTGTTCTCACTAGTAGACCCTACTCTACACTTTGCTTGGTCACTGCTGGTTATACAGCGTTTGGAGCCAGTGGTGAAGGCTTTAAACTACAGTTGTAAAGGATTATGGTTATATCTCCCACATGGTTCTCCTGTATGGACACATGGACTATTCTGGACTGTGGAACCCACATCTACGAAGAGCTGGATCTGCATGGCCTTCAAATGTTCGTTTAAAAGCCACTCTATCAAGGATGCAACTGGTGGCAAGAGTACCCATCGGAAGAAGCCTCCCCCACCCCACCCCCCCTTTCTAGAAAATCTCCCTTTAAATTTTTCCACCCCTGCACCATCCATGTCCCAGCTTGATTCCCAGTGCTCCCCCCAAGGTTTCTCGTCTTCATCATGAGGGCATGCTATTTTTGAGTGCACACTTTTCTTGCATCTCAGACAACTGGGTGTGAGTTGATTTCCAAAGGCTACAAGCTGAAGTTTTGCTCCCTGCAAATGCTACGGTTTCTCACTGCCAATTATCCAGAGCTGCCACACAAATTGGCAGATCTCTATTGAGCCCTCATGAGCCTTCTGGATAGAGGTGCCATTTCCCTAAGTTCTGTGGCAAAAACATTTTCAGGGCTTTTACTCCTACCTGTTCGTTGTTCTCAAACACAGGGGCATCCTCATTTTGCATCCAAAAGCACCGAATTTCTTTGGGCTCAGAAATTCTTTATGGAATCTACCAGGTTATTTCCTATAATGCATACCTGTATGTTCCATCTACCCTTCTAGTTTATAGCCCTGCCCATTGGCCTCTTCCCTGCACCACTGTTCACCTAGACATTGACCTGAGTACTACTTAGACCAGCTCAAGTAGAGACAACTGTCGTTGTGGGCTCTCAGACAACGTCGCTTTGACTGTGCAGACATTACAGTGGTTTTGGTGGGTCTTGGTGCAGGCCGAGTGTTTCTTCCACAGGGGAAACTTGACACTCAGTGAGGCAGTAGCGTTTGCCCAGTTTTGCGTCAAACATCTATAGCACAACTTTTTTTGTTGTGGGAAGAGGCAGTCCAGTGCCTGGACAGACAAGTTTGTTTAGCACAGAAGACCAGGTTGTCCCTGGTTTGGTAATCCAGCTCTGTATTCCCCTGGTAGTCCTTCATTCCTGTCTTCTTGATGCTTTCACTGTGAAAGCCGGGCTAAGGGAAGAGTCCTGGGCACCTTGTCAGCGCAGAGGACTTGGTTGCTGTAGTCTCATCTCATAATCAACTTGAGCTTCAGGTAATATGGCTCTCTGCAGGGTTGGACCGTCTTGGAGTGTCATCTGAGCTGGATTCAGCCTGGCAATCTGGCAGCGACGTAAATCGCCCCATCACTGAGAAACAAAGTTTCTTGTCGCTGCAAGAGTGGTAGATTGGTTATTGTCCTGGGCAGCACTTCATATTTTTTTAGCCTTGTCTGCTGAATACATCCTAGGCATAGACCATTGGCAGACATTCATTGCTGGCATTGTCTGGATCAAGGGAAGTAGTCCCAGCACCCAGGGGTGCATCAGGACCGGTCACAGGTGGAAGACACCGGATGTGGATCAACTGGTCTCTAGGTTCAAAAAGGTTGTACAGGTTTTTTTTCAGGTACAGAAGTTCTCTAGTGAAGCAGTGGATGCAGTGAGTCTGAAGTCAGTAGACCCTTATCCAATCCTTGTGAGCTTTGCAAGATTGAGATGGTGGGGGTCATGCGATCCTTTTTCTGTCCTGCACTTCTCCATGTGGATATGGTAGATGATCTTATAAGGCTCCTGGTAGATCCTTCGTGGGCTTAAGCAGATGTTCCAGGCTCTGTCTTAACACATTTACCACAATGCTTCATAGCCCCTGGCTTTAACAGCATGAAAGACAGGGGCATCTCTGAATTGGTGATTCTTATGCTAAAAGCTAGGAAGTCTATTGTCCGCAAGGTGTATCATTTGACATGGAAGACTTCACTTAGTATAAGTCTTGGTGGCTTCTGCCCTCAGTTACTCCCTAGGACAAATACTCTCCTTTTCTAAAGTGTCTGGGTTAGCGTTTGGCTCTTTGCAATATGAAAGGTCTTAATTAAAACCTTTTGTACAGGGGTCTCTCGTAGCTTCCCATATTCCTTCCCCCTGTGACTCTGAGGGACCTGAATCTAGTGGTCTCTGCACTTCAGAAACTGATTTGAAGCCATTAGACATTACACTTTATAATTTCACCCACAGGGTTATATCTTTTGTCACCATTACCTCTGAAAAGAGTATTGGAACTGGTGCTTCAAGGAACCTTTTCTGCTTTTGCATAGGAATAAGTCGGTGTTGAGGTTCAGGCATTTCTTCTAGCCCAAGATTGCTTCTGCCTCTCTCCCCAACCAACACTGTTCTTCTGTCACACCTATCTGGTTCCAGTTCACCAAAAGGAATTTTTCCACCATTGCCTGGGTGTGGATCGGGCTGTGAGCGTCTCTCAGCTACTGCTTCTTTAGGAAAAATGATCAGCTTTTTGTAATCCTGTATTGACCCTGTAAAGGGTGTACTGGATTTGCCTTCCACCATCTCAAGCACTGATCTTCTGCCTAAACCATCTAATGTCAAGGATTAGGTCCCGCCCTTTCCTGTAAAGGTGCACTCTACTAGATTGGTTAATGCTTCTTGGACTTTTTGACATCAAGCAACTGTTTGTCCGGATTTTCAAGGTTTGCTAATTTTTCTTTTCTGTCCACACATTGCTCTATGTTCTACAAAATGGATGTTGCACTCAACTGATGCCTGCTTCAGGAGTAATATCCTTCAGGTTGCTATTTGAGCTACAAGTTGTTCCTGGGCCTGTTAGGTCGTTTTATGTTGCCCACTACTCGGTTTTTGGACGTCCTGAAGTTTTAAAGAATTCTGTGTACATCAGTGGATGAGAAAGTAAATGGGATTTTTGTACTGCCTGTAAATAAAATTCATTACTTGGAGCCCATTAAGGGGCACAACAAGTCCCCACCCCAATTGTGTTTATGGTTATAGTCTCTGCTGCTATGTTACAAAACTGAGTAATGCTGGTTGTAGAAGTTGTCCTGGGCTGCCCTTCTGTTTTTTGTCAGTGTGAAGGACTCTTGTAGGTAGCACTATAACCAACCCTGAGAGACTTCCTGTGTCCCTCAATGGACTCCAAGAAAAGGATTTTTCAGTGTGTAGAAAGTGTTTTCATTTCAGTTTAAGGCCTCGCACACACTGTTTGATTGTTGAACAACCGAGCGTCTGATTTTTGTCAAAAGCGTGTGTGCAGGATTTTGTCTAGCATACTATCTGCAAATTGTTTGACAAACGCGAACGTAGTGACGTACTATGAGAGTATAAAGAGGAAGTTAATTTCTCAAGCGCCACCCTTTAGACCCCTTGTGCTAATTTTGTTTAAGTAGAAGTTAGTAGAATTTTGGTGAGCGTTAATTCACGATTTTCAGATTGACAAAACAAATGCCTTTTTAAAATATGTTTGGCAAAACAACTACATCAGTATCACCAGCAAAGCTGCTTCATTGTTATCCCATTAAAGAAGATGAGAATGTGCTGTATTTCGACATTTAATCAGCTGCCACGTCACAAATGTTAATTCTAGATTGCGAACAGACTGAACGCTTCCGGCTCGTTCCTTGATTCCGAGCATGCGTGTTTGTACTTTTGTGTGTCGATTTCTGTACTGACCATCCGAAAATCAGATGTTGAGATCGCATAAGACAAAAATTTTATAGCCTGCACATCCAGCTTTGTCTGATAAAGTCAAATCGGCTGTCGAAAGCACTGTACTAATCCGAAAAACTTTCCCTTCTGATTTTTGTACCGTGTACAAGCCTTACTCTCTTGCCTGTAGAACTGAGTGCGAGGTGAGATCGGCATCCTCTTCAGGCCACAGCTTTGAGGTTACTGAAGGAGGGCCTGTGACCAAAATCGGTCCTTCTTTCTTGCTGCCAGTGAGTCTTACAGCAGCATATTGTAGCAATAGACTACAGAATGTCCTTCCATAGGAACATTTAATGGAGCAAATCTTCTCCAACAGTTTTTTTTTATTTTTATTTTTTTTTTCTTTACAAAACAAATTACACATTTTACAAAAGAAAAGTGAGTCCAATCTTTAATATCAATTATCCCAATCTTTTCTTAAGTCCTTCTCTTTTATTAGCCATCACCAAACCAACTCTGACCAAGTTCCAAGATACTTCATTCATTGTTAACTTCTTGCCGCTACCACTCTTGGTATATAGCCATTTTTCACCAAATTGTAGAGTCTTAGATGTCACGTATAACAAAAACATAAAAAAAGGGGGGTAATATACGGTCACCTCTCATTCTAGTTTTACACCTTGTATTCACCCAATTAGATGAGAACATATCTTTTACCTAAACTGTAAGGATTTCTCCATATATAGAGTCCATTGTTGATTTTCTTCGTCTTTTTTACTTCCCTCATCACTTATTTTAATAGATTTTCTAAGTAGAGCAAGTTCTTTAGATCTTTGTACCCTTTCCAAAGTTGGGGACAATGGTTGAGCCACTCTCCATGCATGCACCTTCTTGCTGATAGACAAATGTGAACCCATTACATTTTTCTGACCCATTGGCACGGTCTCCCAGTAGCTAAAAAAAGACTAGCATTGGGTCTTCTGAAGTGCAGATCTTGGATGCGTAGCTTAGTACTTCCACTAGGGGACTAGGAGACACTGTAACTAGGGGACACTACCAAAAATGGTGTGCTAATGTGGCCTTATTTTCTCCACACTTTGGACAACCATGGTTGAGACCTGTCTGTGGGTCATAACCTTCAATTGTTAAATGTGCTTGATTGAATATTAAGATAATGCATTATTGCATCTCTCTCTATCATAATTTGTTTATTTTACTAACTTTTTGGTATCCCTGGAGTGTTTTAAATGTTATGTTGTCCACCTGAATATCCTGGGACCACTTACCTTGATCGAAAGCTCTAAGCCTAGTCAAGTATGGATAAGTGACAGATATAGATAAATCTGTTTGGACACTAGTAGAAACGGGAGGTAGCCATGTTCCGTACAGGATGTGATGTAATGCTCTTCCAGTAAGAAGACACTTGCATAAAAATAATCCGATTGGAGTATGACATTTCTGGCTTAGCCACCTAAGGACCAAGCCTATTTTTCAAACTTTGTGTTTACAAGTTTATCACTTCAGCCCCAAAAAAATTTCCCCCCTTCATGACTGGGCCATTTTTTGCGATACGGCACTGCGGCACTTTAACTGACAATTGCGCAGTTCTGCAACGATGTACCCAAACAAAATTGACGTGTGGTCGTACACACAGCTTTCTTACACACATACAGTCAATAGGTGGGTTACCTTCTTTTCTTAATCCTCTGATTAATCTAAGCACAGTCACGGTGGACTCCCAATCTTCCACCATAAATGGATAATAAAAAACGATGGGACCGATGCTTTGATGCAATATTACTTTAAGTTTCCAAAAAGCATGAAAAGTGCAAGCAGCCGCGTTAGGCGGAAGTGACGCTTGACGCCGCTTCCGTCATCCAATGTTATGGAGCCGAGCGGGGGCCATCTTTCCCTCACTCGCCTCAATGTCTCAGGGGCAAGACGACCCGGTTGGCTCTGCCACTACCGATGGCTCTGGTAAGCGGTGGCCAGAGCATCGGGGGTTTGGAGACGACACCTCTCCCGCCCCCAATAAAAGTGATCTCGCGGAGACCAGTTTTAGCAGAGGACCGTCCGCTGTCTATACCGGGGTTACGCCAGCCATCTGCTGCCATAACTCCGGTATTCTACGTCAAAGCACTGATGTATAGCGATGGCGGGCGGTCTGTAATTGGTTAAAGCCCGATAAGTGCATGGTTTACCTGTATCCATATCAAGCAACTATTTGATTACAACAGCTTGTATTATGTGGTGTAGATCTTCAAACACTGAGGTTTGTTTTCAACTTTCTCTCTTTTTTTTTTTTCTAATCTTATTGTACAGCTTTTGAAACCAATAACTGGCAAATTGAAAACACAGTGGGACATAGGTCTGCAACAAGTGAAGGAAGCCATGCAGATGACGGTCGAGGGAAGGAAAGATAAGTTTACTTTCATTTATATTAAAGACCGTCCCCATCTAAATCCTAAAGTGGCTGGGAAGGCTGTTCCTGCTGAGTCCTACAGGGATGATGAGTCCGATGAACCTTCTGAAAGCCCTAAGAGAGATGATGGAGTGCCTAACAAAAGGAGAAGAGTGTCAAGGAATTCCTCTGCCAGCTGTCAAGAGACTGATCCTGATTGGAAAACCACTACTGAAAGCTCAGATGCTAAAGGAGCCATGACCTCACCCATCCAGAAAAGGAAGTCGGGAGCACATAACTCAAGAGGCAGAAAGGGAGATGCTACTCAGTTCCTGGTTTTCTGCCAGAAGCACAAAGATGAGGTTTGTCTTAAATGCTAGCATTGTTAACCAAATGTATTACCTTTTTTTTATAAAGTATAAAGGATCCACAAAAAGTGGAGCACGTTGGCTTGGTGCTGTCAGATTTGGGAATTATTTTGTACAGATCTCGGCTTTCCAGTCCTTGAGAGAAATGAGGGTTGAATGCCTTTTTTCTTTTGCCCACATCTACAAACATCCGATTTACAAACGACTCCTACTTACAAACGGAGGGAGACAACAGCGGAAATCTACCCCTAGGAAGGGAAATTCACTCTTTTTAATAGTTAATATGGGGAAAAGGTACCTCAACTGATGCTTTATCACCTGTAAGCTTAAAGGGGTTATAAACACTCTATTTTTATTTTTAAAAAAAATGTTGCTGCATATTTTTGATAGAAAAAAATTTCAATAAGCATATATTGGTTTGCACAAAAGTTATAGCATCTAAACTATGGGATATATTTATGGAATTTTTTTTTTTTTTGTAAATTTATATATTTTTACTAGTAATAGTGGTCAGCGACATAGCGGGACTGCGACATTGCAGACATTATGACACTTTTTGGGGACCAGTGACACTAATACAGTGATGAGTGCTAAACCTATGTACTGTCACTGTACTAAAGACACTGGCAGGGTAGGGGTTAACAGGTGTGTTCAAAGGGGTTAAATGTGTGCCTACTTGGTGTTAGTCTAGTGTGTTGAATGCTTTTACTAGAGGAAGGCGTGGATCCATGTCCCCTGCTGTGCAGGAACACCGGATCCATTTTTCCTTACTGACAGAACAGCAATCTGTCTTGTTTACATAATCAGACTGCCGTTCTGCCTGTGTATCGATGGGAATCGCAGCGAAAGCTAGCTGCTGGTAACGCGTACTTGCGCCCACCACCCAGAAGTGCAGGATTGTGTATGTGTGTGCATACATAGTGTGTGTGTGTGTGTGTGTGTGTGATCCTGCACAGCATGGCCGCCCTGTAGCAGTAAAACTGCTATAGGGCGGTCAGCAAGTGGTTAAAAATGACGACAAAGGCACTTTTTTTTTTTTTATAATGTTTAGTAATGGCAATCTACTAAAAGATAGATAATTGCCTTTACTTCCAGAAAGTCAGGGTCTGCCTCCTGGAACGTGTGACCATGCATATCTAGCGGGCACTGATGTAGCCTTCCCAGGATGCATCTGTGAGGCCAGGTATACATCACCAGTGCCTCACTCAAGCAGGATGTAATTGTAAGAAATGTATAATGAATGTAAGATTTTATATCTGCATACTTATGTGATTTTTTTTTTTTTTTTTTTTGTGAAAGTGGGGAAAGGTCTGCTTTTAAACGTGTCCTCCTAAAAGAAATTGCTTTTCTCGTCTTGATCTGAAAACGGTTGTCCTGAAGTGGGGGATAGTCTCCCCCCTGGGAGCTGATAGTGTTGTCAGCTCAAGCGGGATGCTAGGGATGCAGTAGATTTCTGGTAGATTAACAGCTATTTTTCTATACTTGCAACATTTTTAAAGTCACAAAACATGGCAAAATAGACATGCACTTTCAGAACTATACCGCAGCACCAGACCAAATTGAACAAAATTTTTTTTTTTTTTTTTTTTTTTTTTTTTTTGGATTTTTATCCTACCTGGTTATGGATGAAAGGCACAGGACTGTCTAGTAATTTCAGTCCATGCTGACGTTCCTCACAAGCTGGTGCAGTTGAAGCAGACCTTTATTTAAATGTTGAAACTTTGGGTACAGTCTTAGTCAGATGGATAATGGGTAATAAACACTCTGTCTTGGGCTCTGTTCAGTGATGGCCATAGGCACTTGGTCATTTCATCTTTGAAGGCTTTCAGCTTAAAGAAACCTTGATCTTCCTCATCATAAGCCCAAATGCCTAGCTTTATACGTTGGTGTTAAAGGGAACCTGGAACTGTGTGTTGTCTCAAGATCTGTACTTTCCATTTCATTATTGGCACATGGGGCTGTTCTGTAATGTATCCAGTCGGGAGCGTTTGGCTCTGGATTGCATTGTATATTGTGTTCATTTTAAGTTTTAGGACATGTTTGGAAGGATAAGTTTTCTCTGAGAATGTATTTTTTAGTGTGTCAATCAGTTTGAATTTTCTACAGTTTTAGGATCTTCAGGTGTTTTATGTTTCTGTATGGTAACATACAACTTTGATCTTTTAATGAAAGTATTGCCATTTTATTTTTATTATGAAGCTGGAGCATGTGCTAATGCCTTGCTTTTTAGAATGCTCTTTTTTTTTTTATTTATTTTTTTTTTTAATGCTGCTCTTTTATGCTCTCGGATTGCCCTTGTAGGGATTAAGTGGTCACGTAAGACAGTCTTAAATTAATGACACTAGGGCTGCAACTAATGATTTTCATAATCAATTCGTTGGCCGATTGTTTCAGTTAATAACCTTAAAAATTGTGGTGTATAATTTAGTTAATATGTAAAAATTTTATTCTTAAAGAGGAAGTAAACCAGGATGGGTTTACTTCCTCTTTGTTTCAATGCAAAGGTAAAGCATAATGGGCTACTATGCATTGCATAGTAGCCCATTATGTGTCACTTTCCTGACACAAAAGCCTGTGATGTCACCGCTGTCCCCACTAGCGGCGAGCGTCCATCTTCACCCCTCTTCCACGAAGCGTCAATCTTCTTTCCGGGTATCGCGGCTCTGATGCTGTGATTGGCCGGAGCCGCGATGATGTCACTCCTGCATGTGCGCCTGCGCGCTGTTGTCTACGGTGCATGCCTTTTGGAAATCTCTCCTAAACCATGTAGGTTTAGGAGATATTTCTTGCACCTACAGGTAAGCCTTAATCTAGGCTTACCTGTAGGTAAAAGTGCTCTGTAAGGGTTTACAACCACTTTAAATATCTCCTATGTAGTGGTAAATGTAAATTATGATTAGGGAGCAAAATATCTAATCCACTCTGAGAATAACAGAAGAGATGTATACTGTATATACTATTAGAGGAGAGAAGTACTGTATATACTATTAAAGGGTGAATCTGGTAAATCAGACTTTTTTTTTTCTTAAAGTCCTTTAAAAAAAAAAGTAATTTTAAGAAAGTTCGTTCGACTTTCTAATCGTTAGTGGGGTCAAATCGACGTTCATTTTCAACCACAGTGACGGGAAAATTTGGAAATGGAAAACTTCTTGGTCAAAAGGAATTTTCAGACAGTGTGGTTTTCGTTCAGAAATTACATTCATTTTAAAAACGGAATGTGAAAATTTCAAACCTTTCAGCGAATGTACAAAGATTTTTCGTCTGAATATTCTCGTCTGATAATGGATCTGTGTGGCCAGCATAACGCTCGGTACACACCTATGCGGTTTGCGTTTTGATCTGTTTCTGTGCTGCTTTTTGCTGTGCGTTTTTGATTCTTGTGCACGTGATTTTTGCTTTGCATTTTTGCTGCAATACATACTTTTCTGCAGCTTCTCCATTGAAGTATATTGAACCAAAAAAGCAGTTTTGCGTCCAAGTCCCTGACCCTTTCCAAATCCATTTTCTTTTTTTTTTTTTTTTTTTTTTTCTGTAGAACTGTGAAATATTTACAGTATCGATTGTTTGCTCTTTTTGTACTATAAAGGGCTCATTTTTATTTTTTTTTAAACCCCCATTATGTTACTAGCTGGTTAATCGTTTATGAAAATAGTAATCGATTATAAATTTAATCGATTAGTTGCTTCAGCCCTAATTGACACTAGTGCAATAATTGCTTTGTGTCTTGGTAAGCTTAGGATCTGTTATAGTTTTGGTCAATTCTTTATTTTAGCTAATACAGGAGACATATAATCTAGACTGGTTTGGAGTAATGTCTCTTAGGAAGTTGTGGCATATCTTCCAATATGCATGGGTGCTGAAAGTATTTTATCGGCAGATTGTAGGGTTTTTCAGAAGTCTCATTAAACCTTTGGATCCCAAGGGTAGTACTGTATCTATTTTCAAAAATTACTGTATTTATCGCCATATAACACGCACCTTCATTTTAAGAGGAAGGTTTCAGGAAAAAACGTATTTTCTAATTAAAACCACTTTGAAGCAAAATAATGGTCACTGCCCGTCTGCAGCCTCAATGCAGCCTGATTAGTGCCCATCTGCAGCCTCACCACCTCTCATTAATGCAGTGCAGGAAATCAGAGCCGTTTTATCTCCTTTTTACTCGGCTCTCAGTCGGCTGTCGCATACACAGTCCCACCTCCACCATCGGCATTGGACCAGCTTCTGTGATAGCCGAGTAAACAAAGATGACGGCTCTGTGAATTGCGGCAGTCGTCGTCCTCCATCCCCGTCCCAGGTACACTATCGGCGTATAACACGCTCCGTGATTTGCCCCCTATTTTCAGGGGGATTACGTTATTTGCCGATTAAATAAGGTACTTACTTTTGCATTAAAGTAGTTGTTAAAGCCCAGTCATGAAATTTGACCTAAGCACATATATCTGTAGTGTTTATCTCTCTCCAAAGCTCTAAGTGCCTTGTCTGTCTTCTGTCAAGTTCACCTCCTACACAGGAGAAGACAGCAGCTGAAAATTTGTGTCTGGGAGGGATCTTAGAGGTAGATAAGCAGAGAGCTTGTCCATTCACAGTACAGCTCTGCAAGTTCCTTCATTCCTCTGCCTATGTGGGAGGGGGGGGGGGGGGTGCTTTTTCTTCAATAGTCTCTCACACAGTGTAAGCCTAGACTCTCCTCCCACTGCTGAAACTGGAAGAAAGATTTGTAACAGGATCTGTACTTCATAAAGAATGTAGGAAGGGAAAAACTGCAGATATACATGTAAAATGTATGTAGGAGGATTTGTTTGATCTGTGTATCATCTGAGGCTATTCACTTCAATGGGTATCGGAGAGGGTTTACAACTACTTTAATTCTTACACTTGTTTTAGCATTAAGCAGCCTCGTAGATTGTCTTTTTCTTTCCTTCCACCCATCCGTTAACCATCATTCAATTCCCCCATCAACACAGTCAGTTGCACTTGAGGAAGCATCTTTCTGCTACTGTTCCTGTTACAAGAGTCACGTGGAACCTCAATCCCTGATCTGTTCCTACTGCCCACCTGCAGTAACACTTGGTCACCACCAGCCACTCAACCCTTCCAGTTTTGACAATTTCTATTAGCTTCTCGGGCTCTGTGCATACGTGAGGCTTTGCCTCCTAACTTGAGCCTGTCTGTGTGCTGGCCTGTCGGAAGTGCGTGTGTGTGTGCGTGTGTGTGGGTGGTGGTGGTGGTGGTTTTTTTTTTTTTTCTTTTTTTTAACCTATGGTCATGTAAGACTTTGTCAGACCCAGCAGCTTCATGACTCTAAACCCAGAGGTCACAAACGCGCTAGTTCCTTCCTAGCCAACCCAATTCCTAACCTGCCTGTTGTCCTAGCCGCATCCAAGCCATTATCTGTGGAAACTTTCTGATAACCAGTCATTCAGGTCTCTCGTGAGTGTTCCAATAAGTTGGAGATGGTTTTTGGGATCTGACTGATGCCGACATTGAGCTGCAAATCATTGATCGCATACATCAGATGTCTTTGGCTATGAACTTTTATCTGTGATGGATTGTTGGCAACCACCTGTCTTCTGTCCTGCATTAGTACATATGCGCAGGCCTCTAACTGTAGACCTGGACTGCAGAACACGCTTGCAAGAATGGCTTTGAGGGATGTCATCTCTGCCGATCAACTCGTGCTTACATTCGTGTTCAAATATTCCAGAAGATGTATTCAAGATCTGTCATTGCTTCTGGTCAACAGCGAGGCTTCTGACTTTGATGTACATTCAAAGGTGCCTACTACAATGTATACACATCTTTCCAACTATTTTTGCTCTCTGCTCTGAAACCCCCCCCCCCCCCCCCCCCCCCCCCCGTTTCACCAGCTCATGGCTTTTCCATTTGGTTTTCTTTTTTTATTTATTTTTCCTGCTCGTCTGGTGTTTACCAAGGTGTTGCCCTAAGTATTGGTCCTCTTGTGTTTGAGGTTATTTCGATAGTGGGCTATGTGGCCTTCTCTTGAGGGATTAATTGGCGAGGACACTGGAGGACAATGCACCTCTATGGCAGGCCATACATTAACCAAATTTCTTTCAACCACGTGTTTAACCACCTCAATACAGTGCATTTTCGCCCCCTTCCTGCCCAAGCCATTTTTCAGCGCTGTCGCACTTTGAATGACAATTGCGTGGTCATACAACACTGTACCCAGATGAAATTGTTATCGTTTTTTCCCCACAAATAGAGCTTTCATTTAGTGGTATTTGATCACCTCTGCGGTTTTTATTTTTTGCGCTATAAACAAAAGTGAGAAGTTTTAAAAAAAAAAAACACAATAATTTTTATCTTTTGCGATAATAAATATCCAATTTTTTTTCCTTTAAAACAAATTTTTTCTCAGTTTAGGCCGATATGTATTCTTGTACATATTTTTGGTAAAAAAAAACGCAATAAGCGTATATAGATTGGTTTGCGCAAAAGTTATAGCGTCTACAAAATAGGGGATAGATTTATAACCTTTTTATTTATTTATTTTTTTTTACTAGTAATGGCGGCGATCTGCGATTTTTATTGTGACTGCGATATTGCGGCGGACACATCGGACACTTTTGAGACATATTTGGGACCATTCACATTTATACAGCGATCTGTGCTATAAAAATGCATTGATTACTGTATAAATGTGATTGGCAGGGAAGGGGTTAACACTAGGTGGTGATCGAGGGGTTAACTGTTGCTAGGGAGTGATTCTAACTGTAGGGGGCGGGGACTCACTAGGGGAGGAGACCGATCGGTGTTCCTCTGTGCTGGGAACACACCATCGGTCTCCTCTCCTCTGACAGGACCGTGGATCTCTGTGTTTTACACACAGAGATCCACGGTCCTGCTGTGTTACCGGCAATCGCGGGTGCCCGGCGGGCACCGCGGCCGCGGGGCACGCGCACAGGATGCCTAGTGACACGGCGGGTGCGCGCGATCGCCGGCAGCGCGCGCCCCCTGGTGGCCTAGGAATGCGAGGCCGTCATATGACGCCCGCCCGTAACGAGAGCTGCGCCGCCTGCCCGTCAATAGACAGCCGGCGGTCAGCTAGCGGTTAAGGAAAGAAATCTGCTCTTCACCATCACATTAAGGCTGCATTCACACCTGAACGTTTCAAAGTTGTGCATTTTTACTGCAATTTTGTTTAGGTCACTAATGTAGAAGGCAGAAAAATGCCTGTAATCTGCCCCAAAGAAGCTCATGTTTTTTGAGGTGTTTTGCTTCAGGTGACAAAACGCTCAGATGTTAACAGGTGCCATTGAAATGAATGGGATTTTGCTTGTTAGCCGTTTTTTTTCGAGCGTTTTTATGAGCTGAAAACGCTCAGGTGTGAATGCAGCCTTAGAGTTGATAAAGGAATCCATCCAACGGAGCAATGGTTTTCTGACCGTGGGAGGTTTCCCAGCCGTCAAAATGTAATGATCACTGCTTGCGGTTTATAGCCACTGGCAGTGATCGCATGGGGGGAAAAAAAATCCAACAGGCTGGGTGTACTGATTGTCAACCTGTCCATTCATGAATCGAAAGAACTGGCCGCACTTTGATTCGCCTTCAGGCTGGTTAATGAACCAAAATGTGCTTTCCCCAGAAAAACACTTTTACTGCCCAGGCTTAACCATTTCAATACTGGGCACTTTCACCCCCTTCCTGCCCAGGCCAATTTTCAGCCTTCAGAGCTGTCGCACGTTTAATGACAATTGCGCGGTCATACGACACTCCCATAGAAAATCTTTATCTTTTGTATCCGCTTACTCCATAGGAAGATGCCGATACATTCTAACAGGAAGATTCGATAAACTACCACGGTGCTCAGTGCCATGGCACCTCATTGAAAGCTACAAGATAACAGCCGCAAAGGATGTCAGGACTTGTAGTTCATTCATACGCAGAGCTCCGTGTATGAATGACATGGGTGGAGCCCCGCTGTTTTCAAAGTTACAGCTAGCTGGGGGGTTAACGTCTCCCCGTACTTTTGCCACAGGGAGAACGAGCACCTTAAAAGCGCGTGGAACATGTTCCCAAGGGTCAACTTGTCCTTTAATCACCACTGGGGTTTTTATTTTTTGCTAAACAAAATTAAGACTGAAAATATTCTAAGAAGGAAAAAACGAACATGCGTTTTCTTGGTTCTAAAATCTTGCAAAAAATGTTTTCTTCGGCACTGACGATCAGGGCACTGATTATTAGTGTAAATGTTCCCTGTTAGCATTTCCAGTTATTGCCTTTTTTTTTTTTTTTTTTTTTTTTTTTCCCCCTCACGCTGACCGCACCTGAATAAAGGAATGCCGATAACCGGCAAGTTTGTTTACATGTGAATTACTGTGATTGGACACAGCTGATCACATGGTAAAGGGCTGCTGTAATTGGCTTTTTTACCTCTATTTGTGATCAGCTTTGTCCAGAAGAACACAGCAGTCAGAGCACGCTCCAGGGGGCGTGCGGGAGATGTGTTCTGGGAGGATGTCCATGGATGCTCTCGCAGAGCAAGAGCTGTGCTGTAGCAGTCTTTCAGCTATGATGCTGCATTGAGGTGGTTGTTGTGTGCTGCAGTCCATTGGCTCTCTGGCTCTGGTATGAGAATCTTGGCTCTGATGATGGCCTTCCTCTAGGGAGCTTTTTTTTTCAGGAATCTACAATACAACATTTTGTTATCTTGGTGAGCTAATTTGTTTAACTCCAAGGACCAGGCTGTCCCTGTCTTGCTTGCTTCAAGATCCAACTCTGGCATCATGGGAAATCTTTCGGTTTTTTGGATGCCACCCTGGGGTTGGCGGACAAAGGGAGAATGGTGGGTTTGGGATTCCCTGCTCATTCTTCGTGAAGGGATTTGGTTGTTGGTGGTGGAATCTCTCATCTCCCCATCAAGATCTAGGAGTTTCAGGTGATTTGGCAGTCTCTTCAGTGTCTGCAGTGATGAAGAATATCCAGCATCAGCAAGGAACAAAAAGTCTTGTGTTCAAGTTGGAGATGAAACATGGCGCTCTGCCCAAGACAATATTCGCTCTAAACGCTTTTAAACCCCTGCTGTGGACAATCGGCAGGTATGTTTTCTCAGCTGGTAGTGTCTGGACAAAGAGTGGTCGCTGCATCCAGAGATGTTTCAAGACTTTGTCTTGGGTTCGGGTGGAGTACTTATTGTTGATCCAGGCAGCATTCTTGCCCCCTGCAATCTGCATCTATTGCTTCTGACAGTTCCCCCCCCCCCCCACACCAGGCAGTCCTTGGTGATGACCCCACCCCCTTTTAGTACACAGGTTATTGACAGTCTTAGATGTGCATGTTTCCTTGTGAGACTGTGTAGGGCAGGGCTCGACAAATCCCGGGCGCCAGGTCGCATTTGCGACTAGAATTAGCGACCTGGCGCCTGGAGCGGCACAGCTGGGGTATCCTGTGTCCGTTCGACACCACCCCCCCTTCCGCCGCGATCGCGTTGGGCCGCGCCGGTAATTGAGGCCCCGGCTTTGCGGCCTACTGCAGTCCTATGGTTCCTGGTTCCTTCTGCAATCGGGCGCCCTCTGGTGGTGGCCGTTGGTATGACAAGACATCCACCAATGCTAATGGAACTTTCCCTACCTGTTTTCACTGCCCGCTCATCTCCTTCCCTTTACTTAGAACCCCCAAACATTATATATATTTTTTATTCTAACACCCTAGAGAATAAAATGGCAGTCATTGCAATACTTTCTGTCACACCGTATTTGCGCAGCGGACTTACAAGCGCACTTTTTTGAGAAACAATACTTTTTTAAATTAAAAAATAAGAAAACAGTAAAGTTAGCCCAATTTTTTTTATATTGTGAAAGATAATGTTACGCCGAGGAAATTGATTCCCAACATGTCACGCTTCAAAATTTCATCCGCTCGTGGAATGGCGACAAACTTTTACCCTTTAAAATCTCCATAGGCGACGTTTAAAAAATTCTACAGGTTACCTGTTTTGAGTTAGAGGAGGTCTAAGGCTAGAATTATTGCTCTCGCTCTAACGATCGTGGCGATACCTCACATGTGGTTTGAACACCGCTTTCATATGCGGGTGCTACTCACATATGCGTTCGCTTCTGCAAGCGAGCTCGGCGGGACGGGGCGCATTTAAAAAAATTATTTTTTCTTATATATTTTACTTTTTATTTTTACACTGTTTTAAAAAAAAAAAAAAAAAATTGTGTCACTTTTATTTCTATTACAAGGGATGGGGCACATTTAATTTTTTTTTTTCTTTTTTCTTATTTATTTTAACTTTTATTTTTTCACTGTTCTTTAAAAAAAAAAAAAAAAGTCACTTTTATTCCTATTACAAGGAATGTAAAAATCCCTTGTAATAGAAAAAAAGCATGACAGGTCCTCTTAAATATGAGATCTGGGGTCAAAAAGACCTCAGATCTCATATTTACACTAAAATGCATTAAAAAAAATAAATAAAAAAAAAATTGTCATTTGAAAAAAAAAATATATATAAAATGTCCCTTCAAGAGCTATGGGTGGAAGTGACGATTTGACGTCACTTCCGCCCTGCAATGACTTGGAGATGGGCGGGGGCGGGGGGGGCATCTTCCTCTCACTCGTCTCCATGTCAGGCCAGGGACAGATCCGGATCGCCTCCGCCGTTACAGACGGCCACGGTAAGCGGTGAAGGGCACCGGAGAGCGGCGGTAGGGGGGGCCCCTCTCCTGCCGCCGATAAAAGTGATCTCGCTGCTAATCTGCTGCAGAGACCACTTTTATCTGAAAGAGAACCGCCGGCTCTTGAAGAAGATACCGGGGTTATGGTAGCTAGGTGCATAACGGTATTTCTCTTCAAAGACAGGACGTATATAGTCGTCCTGCGGGAAGGAAGTGGTTAATTAAAATGAATTTATTATTTGTCATCTCCCTGCTTGGCCCCTTTCACACGGGCTGTCTGATCAGGTTCACCTGTCAGTTTTTCAGGCGGACCTGATTGGATCCTTAGCGGGAATATGGTGGTCTTATGTCCCTGCATGGCAGGAAATAAAAGCAGTTACATTAGTTCTAGTCGTCTCTGTGTAAATTTAAGATTGGTTCATTTTTATATTAAAAATAAAGCTTTGTCGGTCGTTTAAAAAAAAAAAAAAAAAACCTGGCTCCTAACTTTTTTAGCTGGCTCCTAGATTCCAAGCAAATTTGTCAACCCCTGGTGTAGGGGGTGTCCATTCCCTCTGCTACTTTAACCAGGAAATTGTCTTTCTATCCTCATCTGGCTCCAGATCACCAGATGTCTCTCCATTGTCGTCATGCGGTCCAGATTGTACCAGTTTGTCAGCTATGTCGTATTAGGAAGACATATTCCAAATCCGTATTAGGAAGATACATTTATTTACCCCATATAGGTCCCAAAAGGGTGCCGCTGATTCTCATTCTAGCATTTCTGGTAACCTTAGACCACATGTGTCAAACGCAAGGCCCACGGGCCGAATCCGGCCCTCCAGGCCATTTCATGTGGCCCTTGCACCCCGGGGGAGGAGTGAAAGTGAGGTGTGAACCGCCTGTGAAAGAGCCGATGCCTGCACACTATGCATAGCGCACCCCTGAACTATATGCTCTGTAAGTAGTGCACTCCTGGTATTTATTGCCCCTTTAAGATCCTCCCACTGTTAGTGCAATTTGGCCACACCCATGGTTTGATGCGATTCAGTAAAAAATGTGGGAGCATTGCCAGGTTGAATGCAAACAAACTGCCAACATCCCAAATATGGAAAGAATTCAAAAACTGCATGCAAGCAGCAGCAAGGAAGGGAACCCCTCAGACTTTTGAGGCAGTTAAGAGGCAAGTAGTAAAGTTAAAAGCTAACGCCAATTTTATTAGTATGTAATCATAACCACTGCTGTGGGTACTCTTCCTTTGTACGCGTGTATATAATTTTCATTGTTATGTTTTTTGGAATAAATTTGATTTTTATGATTACTTACCAATAAAATTGGCGTTCGCCTTAACTTTACTTGTTGCCTCTTAACTGCCTCCAAGTCTCAAAGGGGTTCCCTTCCTTGCCACTGTTTGTATGCAATTTTTGGATGTGATTCAGTAGGGGGCATTGAGTTCCTGCACGTGTTCTCTGAGAAAAAAGAGGCCATAAATTTATGTTGGCTGCCTGATTCATATAAAGTCCCATTTCCTTCCAGCGCCCCCCCCCCCCCCCCCCCCCTTCCATAAATGTATTTAGTCTTAATGTACAACCAGCCCTTTGAGGACAACCATAATGCTCATGTGGCCCACAGCGAAAGGCATATGGTCCTAAGGAGCCAGCTTACCCCCTTTTCATTTAGGGTTTACTGGACCAGCACTGTGATTTTCGGCATCATAACTGGTCTTTAGTTCACACGTTCTCCAGGTCGATATTCCTGCCAGATTACGACACGAGGTCTTTCAGGTGGCTCTTTTGATTGGATTTCAACGATTATGTGTGTGTGTGTGTAGAGAAGAAGCTGTGGGCAGGTGGCTTTGGCGGGTGCAACTGAAATCTGGGGATGAAGGGCTCTGCAAAAAATTTTTAGAATTCTAATTTTAGGAACATGCACTGTAGTGAACATGGACCCAAAACTGAGAGGTTCAAAGTAATTAATACATGTTTCTTTACAAGCAATGGAGCAGCTGCAGGGAATAGAATTACGTGGAGAGGAGGAGGGTGGGAAGGAGATCGGCTCACACTGACTACAGAACTGACCGGGAGAGAGCAGAAAGACAGAGGCATGTAAACTGACCACGGTATTGGAGATCAGCAGATATGATTGACATGGTTAGTTTACAGAGGGGAAGGCAGGTCCAGGTATTGTACAACATGGAAAGGGACAATTAACATGGCAAAAGCACTGTACTTTTTTTTTTGTTTTTTTGGATTACAATCACTTTAACAGATCAACATGGAGCAAATAAGTCCCTTGTTGGTGGTTAAATGCACTTTTTAAGCTCCTTTAGCTGACCTTGTTGGTTTGCGTGATCCGCTAGGGGTTTACTGTATATTATGGAAAGAGTACAGTACATATGGAGAAGTGTTAATGCTTACCTGAATCTGAGAGATCTTCCATTGTTTTCCTAGGTGATCAGTGAACACACAGATGCTTCCAGTGAAGAGATTGAAGAACTGCTCGAGTCACAGTGGAACCTGCTCAGTGATAAACAAAAAGCTCGCTATAATACAAAGTTTGCCATTCTCACCTCTCCTAAATCTGAAGAAGACTCTGGTAAACATCATAGCCACAATGTACTCTAGGGCATTTTAAAGATCACTTTGGTTTTTAAAGGGGAAATAATGACCCATTTTTTTGTTTTGTTTTTTTCTTATTTCTGTTAACCAATTAACCCATATTTATACACTTATTAGCCCAGTCTGTGATTACTGTGGTTCCTCTCCCGTTTTATCCTTAAACAGGTGAATAGGTTTCTATTAACAAAGCCATTCTGGAAAGACTTGTTTTTTTTTTTTCCTACCCCTATGTTTACTCTGCTTTTACCTCAACGTGCATTAAGCTGAGCTACCAGACTGGGTATAGGAGCCGTCCACAATCGCAGCTGGTAATCCTTGCCAGATGGCACGACAATGCAGTGTGTAACATGCTCAAGTTAGGAATATTGAGGCATAGGTTGCATAGAACTCCTCAAGCCCCTTTTTGTGATGTTTTGTTATACACTAAAGTTGGAACTCCAGGCAGATATATAAAAACACTTTAGTGCAGCTATACATTTAGGCTCCACTCATATTAGAGCTTCTCCAAAGTCGCACAATTTCCACTGAGACTTTGAAGATACTTTTGTGGCAACTTTGAGCCGACTTTATATTCTCTGGACCAAAGTTGCACTAAAGTAGCCCGAGCACCTTTCAAAGTCAGACTTTAAGCTGCACCGGTTTTGAACGGGTGCTATTGAATAGGCTGCGACTCCTCGTGTGAATGATGTCCAAAATCGCGTGACAAGTAGCACAAGTGTGAATGGAGCCCTAATGTGGAACTTTGGGGTTGTAACATGCAAATAACAGCGTGTTTACATGCTGCATCATGTGTGGATTTTTTTTTTTTTTTTTTTGTCCATAGTTCCACTTTAAAAATCAGAGTATATTTTCGTATAATGAACTAAAAAATTTAATACAAAGTGTACATTGGAAATCCCATTATGTTTTTGCTTCTGAAAACTGGCCTCGCTATTGCAGCGGGCATTTTAATGCCCCAAATAACTTGTGTTGTGCAGTTAAAATCTGGAAATGTACCATGCATCCAAAACCTTGCAGGTTTGTTTACTACAAGAAGTTATTTTATCTATATCCTTTAATAGTTTTCTCACCTAAAATTTTTATATTTTACATACCTAAACCCCAGTTCTTTGTGAAATGGATATTTAAAGCGGTATTGCTTGATGCATCCATAAGACGCCTAGAGCCACAGTGGTTGTGAAGGCTTAAGGTTTTTTAGAAAAAAAACCTATTGTGTGCTGCTGCTCTCCCCTCAGCCCTCCCGCTGCTGTCTCAGCCAATGAGGAGAGGGAAAGGCTGTTGTGCACATCGCTTGATTGAGCGGGGGCTCAGGTCAGTATTGGTGGGGGGAGAGCTGTGCGCAGAGCAGCACGCAGAAAGTTTTTGTTTTTTATTAAAAAAAAAACCTTAAGCTTTTACAACCACTTTATTTAAAGCTTATAATGCTCACAAATCAGTATGTAATCTCTACTGGACTGCCTATGGATTGGGTCATTCATAACCTTTTTTTTTTTTCTTTTGTGTTAAACTTTAACCACTTGAGCCCCGGACCTTTATGCTGCCTAAGGACCAGAGGTCTTTTTCCAATTTGGCACTGCGTCGCTTTAACTGCTAATTGCGCGGGTCATGCAATGCTGTACCCAAACGAAATTTGCGTCCTTTTCTTCCCACAAATAGAGCTTTCTTTTGATGGTATTTGATCACCTCTGCGGTTTTTATTTTTTGCGCTATAAACGGAAAAAGACCGAAAATTTTGAAAAAAAATGATATTTTCTACTTTTTGTTCTAAAAAAAATCCAATAAACTAAATTTTAGTCATACATTTAGGCCAAAATGTATTCGGCCACATGTCTTTGGTAAAAAAAATGTCAATAAGCGTATATTTATTGGTTTGCGCAAAAGTTATAGCGTCTACAAACTAGGGTACATTTTCTGGAATTTACACAGCTTTTAGTTTATGACTGCCTATGTCATTTCTTGAGGTGCTAAAATGGCAGGGCAGTACAAAAGCCCCCCAAATGACCCCATTTTGGAAAGTAGACACCCCAAGGAAATTGCTGAGAGGCATGTTGAACCCATTGAATATTTATTTTTTTTGTCCCAAGTGATTGAAAAATGACAAAAAAAAAAAAAAAAAAAAAATATTTACAAAAAGTGGTCACTAAATGATATATTGCTCACACAGGCCATGGGCCTATGTGGAATTGCACCCCAAAATACATTTAGCTGCTTCTCCTGAGTATGGGGATACCACATGTGTGGGACTTTTTGGGAGCCTAGCCGCGTACGGGGCCCCGAAAACCAATCACCGCCTTCAGGATTTCTAAGGGTGTAAATTTTTGCTTTCACTCTTCACTGCCTATCACAGTTTCGGAGGCCATGGAATGCCAAGATGGCACAAAACCCCCCAAAATGACCCCATTTTGGAAAGTAGACACCCCAAGCTATTTGCTGAGATATTGAGTCCATGGAATATTTTATATTTTGACACAAGTTGCGGGAAAGTGACACTTTTATTTTTATTTTTTTTTTTTTTTCATAAAGTTGTCACTAAATGATATATTGCTCACACAGGCCATGGGCATATGTGGAATTGCACCCCAAAATACATTTAGCTGCTTCTCCTGAGTATGGGGATACCACATGTGTGGGACTTTTTGGGAGCCTAGCCGCGTACTGGACCCCGAAAACCAATCACTGCCTTCAGGATTTCTAAGGGTGAAAATTTTTGATTTCACTCTTTACTGCCTATCACAGTTTCGGAGGCCATGGAATGCCCAGGTGGCACAAAACCCCCCCAAATGACCCCATTTTGGAAAGTAGACACCCCAAGCTATTTGCTGAAAGGCATGGTGAGTATTTTGCAGCTCTCATTTGTTTTTGAAAATGAAGAAAGACAAGAAAAAACATTTTTTTTTTTCTTTTTTCAATTTTCAAAACTTTGTGACAAAAAGTGAGGTCTGCAAAATACTCACTATACCTCTCAGCAAATAGCTTGGGGTGTCTACTTTCCAAAATGGGGTCATTTGGGGGGGTTTTGTGCCACCTGGGCATTCCATGGCCTCCGAAACTGTGATAGGCAGTGAAGAGTGAAATCAAAAATTCACGCCCTTAGAAAGCCTGAAGGCGGTGCTTGGTTTTCGGGGTCCCGTACGCGGCTAGGCTCCCAAAAAGTCTCACGCATGTGGTATCCCCGTACTCAGGAGAAGCAGCAGAATGTATTTTGGGGTGTAATTTCACATATTTCCATGGCATGTTTGAGCAATATATCATTTAGTGACAACTTTGTGCAAAAAAAAAAAAAAAAAAAAAAATTTGTCTCTTTCCCGCAACTTGTGTCGCAATATAAAATATTCCATGGACTCGACATGCCTCTCAGCAAATAGCTTGGGGTGTCTACTTTCCAAAATGGGGTCATTTGGGGGGGTTTTGAACTGTCCTGGCATTTTATGCACAACATTTAGAAGCTTATGTCACACATCACCCACTCTTCTAACCACCTGAAGACAAAGCCCTTTCTGACACTTATTGTTTACATGAAAAAGTTTTTTTTTTTTGCAAAAAAATTACTTTGAACCCCCAAACATTATATATTTTTTTAAAGCAAATGCCCTACAGATTAAAATGGTGGGTGTTTCATTTTTTTTTTTCACACAGTAATTGCGCAGCGATTTTTCAAACGCATTTTTTGGGGAAAAAACACACTTTTTTTAATTTTAATGCACTAAAACACGCTATATTGCCCAAATGTTTGATGAAATAAAAAAGATGATCTTAGGCCGAGTACATGGATACCAAACATGACATGCTTTAAAATTGCGCACAAACGTGCAGTGGCAACAAAATAAATACATGTTTAAAAGCCTTCAAAAGCCTTTACAGGTTACCACTTTAGATTTACAGAGGAGGTCTACTGGAAAAATTACTGCACTCGATCTGGCCTTCGCGGTGATACCTCACATGCATGGTGCAATTGCTGTTTACGTTTGACGACAGACCGCCGCTTGCGTTCGCCTTAGCGCGAGAGCAGGGGGCGACAGGGGTGTTTTTTTTTTTGTTTTTTTTTTCTTTATTATTTTTTTGCTTTTTTAATCTTACTTTTAAACTGTTCCTTTCATATTTTTTTTTTTAATCATTTTTATTGTTATCTCGGGGAATGTAAATATCCCCTATGATAGCAATAGGTAGTGACAGGTACTCTTTTTTGGAAAAATTGTGGTCTATTAGACCCTAGATCTCTCCTCTGCCCTCAAAGCATCTGACCACACCAAGATCGGTGTGATAAAATGCTTCCCCAATTTCCCAATGGCGCTATTTACATCCGGCGAAATCTAAGTCATGAAATACTCGTAGCTTCCGGTTTCTTAGGCCATAGAGATGTTTGGAGCCACTCTGGTCTCTGATCAGCTCTATGGTCAGCTGGCTGAATCACCGGCTGCATTCTCAGGTTCCCTGTTGAGACAGGAGAGCCAGAGAAAAACACGGAAGACGGTGGGGGGGGGGGCATTCCCTCCCACGGCTTGTAAAAGCAGTCTAGAGGCTAATTAGCCGCTAGGATTGCTTTTACATGAAAGCCGACCGCTGGCTGAAAAGAATGATACCAAGATGATACCTAAACCTGCAGGCATCATTCTGGTATAACCACTCAAAGTCGTGAATGGCGTACCTGAAGACAAAAAAATGGTTAACAATGGTTAACAATAAAGCACAGTAAAGTGTAAATAATTACACACCTGAAAAACAAACATGATAAAACATAATAACAATAACAATAAAACATTGCAGAATAGAATACAGTAAAAAAGAGCAGAACAATAGAGAGAGAGAATAGAGAGAGAGAGAACAATAAAACAACTATTTTTTTTTATTTCATATTTTTTTTTTTTTTACACTTTTTTTGTAACTAACTTTTATAACGGTACCCGGTTCCAGGTTCGGGTCTCTCAAAATGCGATGGCATCTTGGGAGACCCTGTGAAAGTGCGCCTAGTCTGTGCAATGCTGTACCCTACGCTAATACTCAACTAGTGAATGGTAGCGTTCAAAACATTCACCAATGCAAAGACCAGGATTGTCAGGACAGGAGGGACAATAATAGCGGGTGTCACGCCTATATCCGCGCTAGCTGCAGACACAACATCTTTTTGGGGGCGTTCGCTGGGTAGGGGTACTCGGGAGGACATAAAAATGCCTCTCATGCAGCCGACTGCATTTGGTTGGGGATGTGAATGGGGGAAGTACGGGCGCTGCAGAAGCGGTGGGTTCCCAATTAGGATTGGCGAATGCAGCAGGAAGGGCATTATGGGCACGACGGGCCTGTGTTTGTCTTTCTGGTGGCAGCGGGACACTACTTGTGCTTGCCATCTCGCCAGCTTGAACTGCACTTATGGGACTCGCCACGTCACCACGTGTTACTGCAGTGCTGGTTTGACTACGACCGGGGTGTACTAGGCCGCTGGCGCTTGCCAGTTCACCAAAACGCTACCAAAAACTGTTAGCGATCGCAGGGATCAGGCCTGACTCTGCGAACGCTGCAGTTATGCTTTTAGTGTTTTGTAAGTGACAGTGATCGATCGATACTGCACTTGGGTGGGCTGGGCCGGGCGGAGGGGCAAAACGCAGGTGCTAGCAGGTATCTGGGCTGATCCCGCTAACACTGCGTTTTTGGGAACCCTAAACTGCTGGTGACGCTAGTATAGATCTGATCGGATCAGATATTGATGCGATCAGATACTATACCACTAAGGGTGGTGTACGGTGCGTGCGTGGGTGTTAGCGGTACTGGCGCTAATCTGACGCTGCCTGGGGCTGGTGCTTGCCAGTTCACCAAAATACTACCAAAAAAACTGTTAGCGATCGCAGGGATCAGGCATGACTCTGCGAACGCTGCAGTTATGCGTTTAGTGTTTTGTAAGTGTCAGTGATCGATCGATACTGCACTTGGGTGGGCTGGGCCGGGCGGAGGCGCAAAACGCAGGTGCTAGCAGGTATCTGGGCTGATCCCGCTAACACTGCGTTTTTGGGAACCCTAAACTGCTGGGGACGCTAGTATAGATCTGATCGGATCAGATATTGATCCGTTCAGATACTATACCACTAAGGGAGGCGTATGCTGCGTGCGTGGGTGTTAGCGGTACTGGCGCTAACCTGACGCCTGGGGCTGGTGCTTGCCAGTTCACCAAAATGCTACCAAAAAAACTGTTAGCGATCGCAGGGATCAGGCCTGACTCTGCGAACGCTGCAGTTATGCGTTTAGTGTTTTGTAAGTGACAGTGATCGATCGATACTGCACTTGGGTGGGCTGGGCGGAGGCGCAAAACGCAGGTGCTAGCAGGTATCTGGGCTGATCCCGCTAACACTGCGTTTTTGGGAACCCTAAACTGCTGGGGACGCTAGTATAGTATCTGATCGGATCAGATATTGATCCGATCAGATACTATACCACTAAGGGAGGCGCATGCTGCGTGCGTCAGTGTTAGCGGTACTGGCGCTAATCTGACGCTGCCTGGGGCGACGCATATCACCGCCGGGCGATCGGGGGGCTAAACCTTTATTCGGTAATAAACGGCGGGTGCCCTGACACTATAAAAAATAAACAAACTAACCAGCGTTAACCGTAACGGTTATACGGTGATCAGTGGTGAAAGGGTTAACTAGGGGGCAATCAAGGGGTTAAAACATTTATCAGATAGTATAGGGGGGTCCCTGACGCTATAAAACGCTGACGGCGAACCTAAATATTTACCTCACTAACTAGCGTCACCAGCGACACTAATACAGCGATCAGAAAAATGATCGCTTAGTGACACTGGTGAGGGGGGGTGATCAAGGGGTTAAAACTTTATTAGGGGGGGGTTAGGGGGGTACCCTAGACCTACAGGGGGGTAACAGTATCTGTCCCAACACTGTAACTGTCACAAACTGACACCATGCAGTAATCAGAAAAAAAAAAAAAAAAAAAAAAAAAAAAAACTGCTGGTGTCAGTTTGTGACAGGGGGGGGGGGGGGTGATTGGGGGGGGATCGGGGGGCGATCGGGGGGGGGATCGGGGTGTTTTGTGTGCCTGGCATGTTCTACTGTGTGTGTGTGTGTTGGTGCACTCACATTGATGTCTTCTCTCCTCGGGCCGGAACGGAAAATACCGACCCGAGGGGAGATGACATCATTTCCTTTGCTGCTGTTTAGCATACAGCAGCAAAGGAAGATTCTCATTGGCCGGCGGCGATCGCGAGGGGGGGGCCACGAACGGATGGTCTCCCCCTCATCACCGATCGCCGCTGGACAAAAGACGACCGCCTCGGGCACCGGGGGGGGGTCCGATCGGACCCCCCACCCGCGGAAGGCAAATCACGTACACTGTACGTGATTTTGCCTGTCCGTGCCACTTTGCCGACGTACATCGGCGTGAGGCGGTCGTCAAGTGGTTAAGAAAAAACACATCACTTTCCACATAAACATGACATGTAAATATACTGTCACGCTTTAATAAATAAGATCATGGTAATAGTCAGGTCAAAAATGTAATGTGGTTAATGTTTGGTGCCCGGGTATAATGTGTAACAAAAATTTTCATGGCACTGGAGCTGAAGCATGGGCGTGTCAACAATGGGAGCCACTTGGGTTGCATGACATAGTGCTTTCATGACATGTTTAGGGCACTGGGTGCTAGAAAGGGGTCTTTAGTTGGGGTTGCAGAATGAAGACTGCACGGAATGTTCTCAGCGGGGTCAGCTAAACAGGTTCCGCAGGAGGCTATACAGATTACATAAATGCATGATTAGCATGGTAGATGAGATTCTAATGAGGTGCATGATTTTGACATTGGCTTAGCAGCTTAATAAGTATCTTTTTTTTACTTTTCCTCCAAGCCCTTATACTAGGAATCCTAAGAGCACTTTTCCAAGAAAAATAATTTACCCTGTGATGATAGTCCAGCAGCCTTTGCAAACCTAACCAATATAAAGTGGTATACCATGCTAAAGTGTAAAGATAAATTAATTAAAAACCAGAAACAGACAAACCAATGTGCTAAAATCATAGCATACAGAAATAAAAACAATCGTCACGCTTAACCAAATGAAAAAAACTAAATTCTATATAGTGAGGATAATTGCATAATATTAAATCTAATTATGTAGAATGAGGCGAAAAAATTTAAAACTGTAAATATAACAAAGTATATTGATGATAAAGTTCTAAAAAATAACAATTGAAAGTTCCTGAGGTAAATAGAAGGAATCCAGTGAGATGTTTGAATCCTAGGAGTTCCACTACCAATAAGCAAACAGATCCTCCTGTATGCTTATTGGTGAAAACTCTTACCGGATGGTGTGGGCCTCCCATCACTAGCGAGGTCACATGTGCATGCAGATATAACCCTCTGTGGGGTTAGGTGATTCACCATACCCTCCTGGAACTAGCTGAAATTCGCAGGAGATTGGTCCAAGATATCCAATTTGCATCTGGGAGTCTCGATCCGCCAAATGCCACGGTGTGTCCTTCCCCTTTTGATGTCACTTCCCAGCTCTGCGTTCCACGTGGTTCCGTGCACCCTTCTGCTGACGTTACTTCCAGGTCCAGCGTTTCACACTGGTTACCACAGCGTGGCTGTCTTCCTGGTCTTCTCCCTCTGCGGGATCCCTGTCATCCAGCTGCAGACCAGACCATCCCAGGGTTAATCACAGCTGGATTTGTGGACATGTCTAATGATGAGCCTTATACCTCATGCTTCCGTGGCATTTGGCGGATCGAGACTCCCAGACGTGAGTTGGATATCTTGGACCATTCTCCCTGATCCTCAGCTAGTTCCAGAGGTGTGGTGGATCACCTTACCCCAAAGAGGGTTATATCTGCATGCACATGTGACCTTGCTAGTGATGGGAGGTCCACACCATCCAATGCGATTTTTCACTTAGGCCCCTTTCACGCTGGGGCGGTGGGGGCGTCGGCGGTACAACAGCGCTATTTTTAGCGCTGCTGTACCGTCGTTCTTGCAGCAGTATTCGGCCGCTAGCAGTGCGGTTTTAACCCCCCACTGGTGGCCGAAAAAGGGTTAAAAACCTCGTACAGCGCGGCTATAGTCGCGCTGTCCCATTGATTTCAATGGGCAGGAGCGGTGAATACACCGCTCCTTCCCCGCTCCAAAGAAGCGGTTTGCAGGACTTTTTTCACCGTCCTGCCACCGCACCGCTTCAGTGTGAAAGCCCTCGGGCTTTCACACTGAACAAACAGCGGCGGCTGTTTAGGGGCGGTTTTCAGGCTGTATTTTTAGCGCAATACCGCCTGAAAACCGCCCCAGTGTGAAAGGGGTCTTAGTGATTGTTACAGGAGGATCTGTATGCTTCTTGGTGGTGGAACTCTTAGGATTTAAACATCCCACTGGATTCCTTCTATTCACCTCGGGAACTTTCAAATTTTTATTTTTTATTTTTTTTGAACTTTATCAATTTTACTTTTTATATTTACAGTTTTTTCCATTTTTCACCACATTCTACATAATTATATTTATATTACGCAATTTATTATTATCCTCACTATATATAATTTTTAGTTTTTTTTTATTTGGTTAAGTGTGACTATTTTGTGTTTTTTACTTTACAAACCTCACTCTAATGCCGCGTACACACGGTCGGACTTTTCGACCGGACGCCGACGGACCAAATCCGGCGGACAATCTGATCATATGTGGGCTACAGCGGACTTTTCCAGTCGCAAATCTGACGGACTTTAGATTTGGAACATGCTTCAAATCTTTACGTCGTAACTCCGCTGGACCCAGAAATCCGCACGTCTGTATGCTAGTCCGACGGACAAAAACCCACGCTAGGGCAGCTATTGGCTACTGGCTATCAACTTCCTTATTTTAGTCCGGTGTACGTCATCACGTATTGAATCCGTCGGACTTTGGTGTGGTCATTAGTAAGTCTGTCGGACTTTTGTAGCTGAAAAGTCCGACCGTGTGTACGCGGCATAAGAAGCTTCTTAAGGCTCACTGCACCCCATGCAATGCTTGCAATTGCACAGACCAGCTATATATATTGAACAGAAATACCTGGAAAAGCATGAATGAGTTTAGGACCGATTTTTGACCTGTAGCATTCTCAGCCCTTTGCTGCCTACTACTAGTGTGTACTTGGAATATGGAGAGAGGCAGTCTGTGCTTATTGCCAAGAATATTCAGAATACCAGGCTCCTATCATGTTACTGATTACTACTGGCATGCTGTTCTAATTTGACACTTTGCTCACTTACTTATAGTTCACCTATTAAGGCGCCCATCCTCACATGTGAGTTCAGTAAACCTACAATATATAGTGTATGGTGTAATCTATAACAAAGGGCTAAAAAAAAAAATTCCGGGGTACATGAAGGGAAAAAAAATGGCAGCTGGACCTTTCCTTTTGGTAAACCAAAGGACTGAGGTACTGAATAGATACATTTTGGGAAGCTCTATTTCTATAAAGGCTGCAGAAACCATAGTGGTTTTAGTTTCATGTACACCAAAGTTAAACTCCAAGCACCTAAATGTGTATCCATTAAAATTTAAATAAAAAATTTTTCTATACATAATATCCAATATTGCACACCACACCTACTGGGTGCCAGCCAGGATGTATAGCATTGCACAGCGATGTGTCGGACGTGTTTTTAAAGCATAAGCTCATCTTTGGGAACATGTTCCAGTTTTTAGCATGTTCCCAATATAGCAGCAGCTGCCTGATTCTTCCCCCCCCCCCCCCCCCCCCCCGGTGACAGCAGTACGGGGAGAAGTTCCCCGTGTTAGCGGCCACTTTTTAAAATCAGCGCAGCCGTGCATGACTTGGCCACCCAGGGGGGCATCCTTCATTCAGCTTTGTGAACTACAAGCTCTGACATTCTTTGTGGCTGTAGCTCTCAATGAACTCCCATGTGCTTTTCATTGATTCTTCCTGTCAGTATATCTGCTTGTACAGGATTTATGTGCACACTGACAGATCTGCAGGAGACCTGCATGTCGCCAGCGATCTGATCACTGGTGCAATACTTTACAGGCCCCAAAAATGAATAAATGCACTTAATATTTTTAATTTTTTTATTTTTTTTTTTACCTGCAAAAATTAGCATTTTTTTTTTTTTTTAACTTGTCCTTTTTTTAAAAAGGTGGCTGATTCGAACAGTAGGGGAGAGGTTGGTTGGGATCTGAAGGTGGGCAATGCCGATGTTACTGTGCTTGTCCAAGGTTCTGTATTGAACAAACAGGCAAAAAACAACTCCCTGAACAAAAATTACCGTATTTTTTGATAGCAAAGGCTGTTCACCTATCGAATATTTTAAGTGTTTTTAGATTCTTGCTTGGAGTTCCCAGTTTAGTGTCTCAGGTCATTTTGTAGGGAAGGGCTATTGTGGCTCATTTAGACAACGTCCAGGCCTGGTTCCCCTGAATGTGTCCCCCCCCCCCCCCCCCCTTTTTTTTTTTTTTTTTTTTTTTTAGGGAATATATTGTTAAAGAGAATCTATTTCCAAGACCTACAGCAAATACAATTGCCTGAGTTTGGAACTGCATGCAAGATGTTGATTTAACTTGTGAAGCTGTGCAGATCCAGATTCAATTTCTCTGAACTGAAGTTTCTTATGACCTATCCCAACAGCTTTGTTATCAACCTAATTTTTACAGTGTAAATATTACAGCATTCAGGTCCACAACCACTGTTGAGAATTTCAGTCCCTATAGAAGGTGTTTTTTTTTTTTTTTTTTTTTTTTTTTTTTTTTTTCCCCCAGTATTCTTAGCTATTCTAAATAAAAAATTAAAAAAAGTGAAAAAAAAAGTTGCTCATCTGCTAAAAACAAAATCATTATTTGGATTCTCTCAGCTTTGCCCAGCAAATCCTGAAGGCATCAGGGAGCTGCAGACCGATTTTTCTGTATCACACATGATCTTGAGTGGCCATGTTTTGTGTACGGTACTGCAAATTTTGATCGGCTCTTTGATCGGCTCTCCTTTCATTGGCACAGTGACAATCCTGTGTATAAGAGTTTATTGTGGAATAATTGGATACCGATTTTTTGAATGGGGATCAGTGAATAAAAAACAAAACCAACCCTTCTGTATCCTTCAAGGTTCAACTCCGAAGGACGCAGGGGTAATCAAGAGGAACATAATTCAAGAGTCGCCAAAGAGGAGATCAAGATCAAGAAGTAAATGAAATTCCTGTTGTCCACTTTTTTTTTTTTCTTTTTCTTTTTCTTTTTTTTTTTTTTTTTTTTTATATTTGGTACAGAATAAGTCATGTAAAAGAAACCTCCTTTGTGGGAATAATGGCTTCTTGAATACATATAGGTGTAGTGGTGATAATTTTGTCCTTTTTTTATTTTTCTGGGAAGACGAAGTACTGCATGTAATGTTAATCAAGGATCTCATGTGTTCAGTTCCATGTGCTTTTGTTGTGCAGCCTTTTAGATCAGATTCTCTTTCCTGCCAGTTAAAGCTAGACTTGTTAGCTTGTCTCTAGTACTGTTAATTGTTTGAACACCCTTTTAGCTTGTAATTCTAACAGTGCAGACCTCTAATACATGTGATTACAAGAAGAACATGCTCGTAATCCTAAGCATCATACCTCATTAGTTTCTCAAGAAGAGAACTTCATTTCAGTGACAACTTTTGTAAATACTTTTTTGTTTTTACAGCATCCACTCAGAACTGGTAAATTTTTGGGTGGATGTTGCTTTAAGTCACCAGGTGTCTCCCAATGTTTCTGCGGGAGATTGGTGTCTCTGGAGTTCCCCGATTCTAAACTCTTGCCACGTTTTTCTTGCCCATCCATACACTTGGGTGGGGAACAAAGCGTTCCGGGCTGTCGGTGTGGGATTTCTCATGGCAGTATCCATCCAAAACAAAGGTCTGTGTGGGCCTAATTTTTAAAATGTGCAGTCCTGTTGTAATTGCAAGAAACAGCACAGTGGTTACCAGGACATTTACAGTCTTATGTACAGGCAAATCCATCCAGACTGCATCATTTCAACGTAATAAACTATCCATTTCATTTGTTTTGTACATGGAGTTAAAACAGGTGGTGTTGGCACGGTGTTGGGTGGGTGGGGGGGGGGGGAGACAAAGTGACACAAGCAGAGGTACCAACCTCAAGTGTCTTAGCGCAGTCACATTCACCTGAATTATAGTAATACAAGAAGGAAAAATGTGATTCATTGTACGCTGTGCATCATATATTTACAAATGTTATGTTTTCATAAAGTTAATGGTTAATATGAGCCAGCAATAAATAAAAGAATTGACCTTTTACTCTGTGTTGGTAAAGTGCTTGTCTATGCATGCTATACAAAGGAGTTTATTTTTTTATTTTAAAAGGCATCATATGTAAAGCACAGTAACCAGTAGCAGCCAGTAAATAAAACAAAATGTCACTTTGTGGATGGCAGGAACCAATCAAGGCAAACATCCAGCTATTTCTTTTTGTTAAATTGATTCCAATTAGGCTCATGTCCTCTCCACTAATGGTTTTCCAATAGCGTGTTATGGAAGAGAAGGGTGTGGGATGTATGGTTTAGATGTTAACCCCGATTTAGGGTAGCAACAATATTCCTGGGTCTTTTCACACACGTTTCACACCCTCCCCCCCTAAAGGTAGATTGCATGGAAATACAGGAAACCACACAAAGATGGACAGCAAGCTTACCGACGAAGAAGGCCCCAGGAAGAGGCTCAGGACCCACAGTCAGAAGGTAAAGAAATCCATGTTTGCTTCATTATCTGCTATACTAACATCATAGCCAAGGCCAGCTCTAACTCTTCCTGCCAGTCTGTACACAGATTTTATTGTGGTCAGTTTTCCCTTCTGGAAAAATACATAAGTTGCAGTGCAATATCTCCTATGCCTGCAAACGAACCAGTGTAGACAGATTGTATTTCTTTGCAGGGAAGGCCCACATTGTATACACTTTGAAGTAAAATGCTTCAAAACATGCTTCCTGTATCATGTGTTTGTCACTCATAGTTGCTAGTCTCATTCCTGCTTTACTTTTTAGTATTGGATGGAGAATAAAAAAATCTGACTGGAAAAGGACACCTCTTTTCTTTATTGAAGTGCTTTATGCATCTAAAGACTGTTACACACTGGGTGAATATTGGCTGCTTCAACAAACCGGGCGACATTTGGCCAGTGTGTACAGCAACCCGTCCAACAGAAGTTGGCCTAACATCGGCTTCCGTTGAACGGGCATACTGGAAAGGCGGCATCCGATCAGTGCTGGCAGCTTAATTGGTGTGCTCTGGGGGGAGATCGCAGTACCAACCTCACAGCTTATACAGCTAGCTCCTCCTAAGCTACTCAGGCGTGTGTTTTTTTTTTTTTTTTTTTTTTTTTTTTAAATGTTTAGCAGTTCGCTGGGTTGAAAAAAAAAACCAGCGTGTACCAGCCTTAAGACACTATGGGGTTGATTTACTAAAACCGCAGTTTTAAAATCTGGTACAGCTCTGCATGGTAGCCAATCTGCTTCTAACTTCAGCTTGTTCAGTTTAACATTAGTGGATAAAGACTCGCCACGCCAGGTGAGGAAATAAAGCCTAATGAAAACTGCACGTGGGTGCCCGCCTCAGCTCGCCACCGTGTACAATGATGAATAAAGAAATGGCTGCTCACCACGGCAAGTTCCGAAGTCCTTTTATTGGAAATCCCAAAAGTGACACTACAGGGCACCATCCGACTGCATTGTAGATGCGTTTCACACAATTCAAATGTGCTTAATCAAGTTGGTGTTGGTGTCCTGTAGTGTCCATAAAAGGACTTTGGAACTAGACGTGGCGTGCAGCCATTTCTTCATTGTCAGGTTTAAACTTTGGCATTAAACTTGGATGCTGATTGTTTCTATGCTTCACCAGATTTTGCACTCTCCAGTTTTTAGTAAATCAACCCATATGAACTGCTTGTAAATGAAGAACAGTCTTCAAGGCTACTACAAGCAGTGTGGTGTATTCTCAGATGTACAGCGTCTTCAGTATGAAACATGTTCTAAAGTGGAAAAAAAATACAAAAAAGTCAGTATTTCCTCATAAATGAACTCTAAGCAAGCCAGTACATAACATATATCAGCAGCATTATATATTCTCTCTCTCTCTCTCTCTCTCTCTCTCTCTCTCTCTCTCTCTCTCTCTCTCTCTCTCTCTCTCTCTCTCTCTCTCTCTCTCTCTCTCTCTCTCTCTCTCTCTCTCTCTCTCTCTCTCTCTCTCTCTCTCTCTCTCTCTCTCTCTCTCTCTCTCTCTCTCTCTCTCTCTCTCTCTCTCTCTCTCTCTCTCTCTCTCTCTCTCTCTCTCTCTCTCTCTCTCTCTCTCATATTGGTCTTTTTGATTTGTGTTGACCAAAGGAACCAGCATTTTTCCTTGCAGGTCTGCATTGCAAAACAATTACACCTATAATCTGTTTCTATGAGCAACACAGAACTACCATAACTGATCCCCCGTCCAAACATTTCATTCTTTGTGGCAATAGTGAATGAGCAAGAGCTGCTCTGTTTCTGCCCTCATATAGTTAATAATTGGACTTTGAAACCCCCCCTTGCATAATTCTAGAAAGCACAGGTGTTGCATTCCATTGACTAACTTCAAAACACACCGTGAATTGAGATGCAATGGTATCATGTAAAGAGCTTTCCTAACTCGCATCAAGATTATTTCTATTAAAAAGTTAAACCTGAAGCTATATGGTGAGTATTGAACAAAGCAGTTGGTCTACGGGCTCCCTGTGTCACAACCATGTTATGGAGTTATGAATAGATACTCAGTTTCATCGCTTTTGTCCTGTGTGATGAAGGAAGTGCAGCAGCGATACGTCATCTCCCGTACATGTGACCAGCATTGCAGCTATTCTACCATGCATAAGACAATCTGCAAATAATCTGCCTGCTATACAAGTGTATTTGAACTGATCTACTACCTCACACATTCCTTCTGTGTTAGTGAGGTCAGAATATTAAAGCCGAATTAAACATCTCAATTCCTAATGAGGTGCCTTCCTTGTTACAGTTCCAAAGCCTATACAGCACTTAACTGGTTCATTAGGGACAACAAAATTGCCATCATTCAGTTTGAGGGCATCCCTCATTTGTTTTTAGTCGTATGTCTGTGTCCCCCCCCCCCCCCCCCCTCCTTTTCCTTTCCCCCACGTTCATCCATCTAAATCACCCAGCAGACGTGCAGCGTCATAGCACTTCCTGCTTTTAGATGGCATGCAGTTCTTTTGGAAGTGTTATTCGGCTTTGCAAGTCTTCCACTAGATGGCAGCCAAGGATTTGTTTTTGTACATGCCTGGAACTGGAAGGCGCTTTTGTCTAAATTATTCATATAATATTTATTTTTATTTTTTAATGAGCTTTCAATAAATAGACTATGGCACGCAAATATATTACCAACCACACCATTTTTGTTCTTAATTGTCAGTTGCCAGCATTTTTGTTGTGTTTGCATACACTTGGTGATCGCTAACGGCATATTATCATTATCTGCGTCATTTTTCTTTTTTCCCTCTTTAGCAAGTGGAAAGCAGTAATGAAGAAGTCTTCAAAATCATGTAGAGGCAGAGAACGTGCCCCTGTAAAGGCCCAGCCAGGTAATATAAATGCTCATGCTATGCACCGCATATAGAACGTGCCAAGCTAAAGTGGTATTCCATTACTTGTTTATCTGAATTTTTGGGCTGGCCTTATGTGTAGAGGTAGGATTTGGTCTTTGATTGTTTTTAATAGGGGGAAAAAACCCCTCTAGTGAAGGATTAATGTTCAGCGTTGGGGGCGCTGCTTTCCTGACCTCTGCCGGGGGAAATGTCTGATTTCTCTGTCAAAGAGCCCGCTTTTATCTTCCTTGGAAATTACAGGGGTTATTAAAAACTCTGCCACCACCCCCATCAATGCTGCATTGCCTGCATAAAAAAAGTGCTTGAATACTTTTTAATTATCTGCTCCAGGGGGCAGTTACCTGATTCAGCAGCTGCAGCTCTCCTGTGTAAGTAAGTGCTGGAGACCGGCTGTGAATTTCCGAAGCCGTGACGTCACCCACTGGCTACCTTTGCCCATCCGTTGTCGGCGTACCTTAATCTCTCCTCCCACAGCTGCTTTCTGACCCAGGGGAAAGATCACGTGTGGCCTTATTTCTTTGGAAAGAAAACCTTTATTACATTTTTTTTTTTTTTTTTTTTTTTGTGCATCAAGGGTCTATTAATAATAATAATAATTTATTATTATTTTTTGAATGTATATGACCTGCTACCATACATTCTTATGTAAGGAGAAGTGGCTTTTGGGTAAATTTGACCTCTAAAATCAGTGCGTTTGTCCCCATCTGTAACATCAGCTATTTTGCATTGCACTTAAAGCAGAGCTCAAGTCCAAAACTTTCGGTCTGTTTAAATAGCGGGTTAGGCATCTTGTGAACTATCTGGATGGGAAGTGAGTCAATCTCTCCAACTGTATTCCCAGATAGCAGTAGAAACCTGACTGAAATCCTAATATTTTGGTCTGAAAGGATTTTCTGAAAAGTTTTTGGTGGAATCACAGCAGTAAAACTACAGACGTAATACTTCCTGTTATCCAAAACAAAAAAAATCTGGCGATTTTAAGTGCCGGTTTACTCTACAGCAACTTGGGATCCGACTTGTAAGTCCTCAAGTCCCCCCAAGTTACTGGACATAAGAAATGCGATAGAAGTGATTGAGAGCCGTCTTCATGTACACTACTGAAGTCGCTCCGACTTCAGAAAAGGTTCCTGTACTACTTAAAGGCAACTTGTACCCATAAATTTCAATGGAAGTTGGATCATCTATATTGAAGCACTTTACAAGAAAAATAAAATAGTTTACCCAGGCAACCCCCTCCCTCCCACAGAGCTGATTATTCTGTGATTGGCCACAGCCAAAGTCACCTGTCCTGGAGGCGACTTTAAGTCGCGTTGTAGGTTGCTGAAGTCACCTCCAAATCGCCTTGCAATGTCACTCTGTAAGTCGGGTTGCCCCATGTGTGAATCGGCACTTAATAATCTTATGCATATAATCCAATTTATTTAAAAAAAAAAAAAGCAGAGGTGCTCTAAACCATAGCAATCATTATGAGGAGTAGAACTTTGAAGCTGTATGTTATTACACTTTGCACATCTGTGCTCTTCGCTTTGTGTCTTTTAAAGCAACATTTTTGGGGTTGATTTACTAAAGCTCCATGCACACCAGCGGTTTTTTTTTTTTTTTTTGCTTTTTTTTAAGCTCCTAGAAGCTGTTGGCTTTTTTTTTTTTTCTGTTTCTAGAAACAAAATAGTGTTATATCCATGCACACTACTTTAGGCTATTTTTGAGGCCATTTTTTTTGTAGTCAGCTCAAACGCTACTAATAGGATTTTTAAAAAAAAAATTTTTTAAAGGAACTGCAAAAAAACTCTCAAAACGCTGCCACGATAAGCTATTACCAGCGGGTTTTTTTTTTTTTAGCGTTAAAGTGTTCATGGAGCCTTAAACTGATTAGTGCATTGTAGCCAATCGGCTTTTAACTTCAACTTGTTCCGTTAGGTGTTGACAAAAAAAACCTGGAAGCTGATTGGGTGCTATGCAGAGCTGCACCAGATTTTGCACTCTTCAGTTTTAGTAAATCAACCCCAGTGTTATCCAAAAATGTTCAAAGTAATTGCCTGACATAGAATAGGTTTTATGCTTCCCTGCTGGTATGTATCTTCTCCCCATGAAAGCGCTGCAGCCTCTGTCATTATCTTCAGCATACAATTTCCGGAAATTCAGATGCCTGTGGTCCCATCCTCTGGTCTCCATGTCGTTCTAGCGCACAGCATTGTGACATTCGATTTTTGGAAACATTTACTTTGGGACACAGGCATCACACTCATTGAAGTTCCAAATGCGGAAAACTCTAAAAGAGGTTTCAGCTCTTAAAATTGAGCGTAGATTTGGTCCACCCAAAAAGAAATGCCTCTTTCATATCGGGGAACTGCTTTGGGGTATTTTTTAGGTCAATGACCATGTTTTAATATATATCTGAGATTAGAAATGTAACAGTGTTTATTTTGCAGCAGCTAGCAACCTATCCGATGCTTGTAAACCATTGAAGAAGAGGAATCGCAATTCAGATTTGGGCTCAGTCGCACGTGGTGCCCGTAAGAGCCTGTCTTCCTTATCTCTGGCAGATAATGAGGTACATGGTGTATACAAGCTGCGTTCAAATAAGGAGCCAGCTAACATCAGATTGTTTTTAAAGAACACTCTCATTATAGGTGTCTGACGAGAGGTCTGAATCCCAATCGGAGAGTGCAGATGAGTCGGTCTTGTCAAAAAAGTCTGAAAAAGGAAGTTCAAAGAAGGAGCTTGTCTGTCAGGTAACTTTACACCACCCTACAACACACCATTGATTGCTTAGACCTGACGTACAAGGAAACACAATGCTATGAACTGCTTTTATTAGCATTGAAAAAGAGTAAAATGAGAATCTTGCCTTTGTCAGGCATTTCATGCAGTAAAATTGTTCTCTGTCTGATGCAATAGCACATGCATTATTTAAACGGGGCTTTCTGTGTTTATAATAAGATGCTATCATTGCTTGTTACTACTTTGTAACTTGTACTTAGCAACTTATCAGGATCCTGCACCTCCCGTCCTGTAGTCTAAGCAAAATTGTAGTGGTACTTCAAGCAGCTAAAATTTGATATTTTGAAGGAGAAGTTAACTTTTCTTAAAAATAAATGCACATTTTTATTTTTTTTCCCAGGAGCTTGGAAAGAATTGCACCAGCGATCAGCAAATCACTGATGCAATGCCGGTCCTACTCACACGGTCAGTGTGAGCTGTCTGCCTGTACGTTGTACGGCCAGGCAGTTTTACACTAACAGGAAAACTCAATGAACTACCAGACTGCTCAACAGCGCCGTGGTAGCTTGAGAACTACAAGCCAACAGCCACAAAGGATGTTGGGACTTGTAGTTCATTCATACACAAAGCTCTGTGAATGAATGATGTGGCCATGTGGGCGGAGCCCTGCATGACTGCTAGTAAGGGGAAACTTCTCCCTGTGCTGCTGTCACAAGGAGAAAAGGCGGCGGCTGCAGCAGTGGGAATATGTTACGTTCCATGCTAAAAAAAATGGGTGTAACATGTTGCCTAAGGTGAACTGCTCCTTTAATCGCGTAGAACGCGGAAAATTGCTCCTGTATCCTGGGTTATATAGGCTCGTACTTTCAGATTGGATGAACCTCTTTTCTTTCAAAGAGCTTAAAATAACTAGTTATCTTCAAATTCTTCACTGCCTTCCAATGCCAGAAATGGAAGCAGTGCATCAGGATCGGCGCAACCTTGGTAAAATTTGGAAGCCATGCCCAGACCACACAATGTGGGCATGGCCTGTAATGTTTCAGGCCCTGGATCCTGCATTCGTGCTCATCTTGGCGCAAGTACAGGGTCGGGGTCCATCCCTATCAAACTCGCTCCCTGAAGACCCCTTCAGGAGTAAGCCCAACAAGAACAGGAAAGTCTGGGCTTTATATACAGGTCAGCATTGTGGAAGGTAAGAATGTCACCCTGTAAACATGTGAATGTTAAAGACCACAGCGATATTTGAATTCTATTCACCACTGTGTAAACTTTCAAATTTGCCACTAGGCCACTCCAGAACATAGTCTGGGATGGATGACCAGATTGCTGCATTCTCCTTCTGGACATGCTTACGTTTTATTCTGCACCTTACTCTATGCATACCCCCATAAGGGCATACCCTCAGATGTAATTATGGCAAGGACCATGCCAAAGGGAGCCATTGCAAAATTGCAGGCAAACATTCACACTGCTGAAGACCTGTACAACACTGTCTCAGAGTGATGATGCATCCCTTGCACAGGAGCAGGAACATTCTCTTAACATTGGTCTCTGCATTCGATTATAGCTTTATTTCAGGAACACAACAAGGGGCCTTTTTGACATAAGACATTTCTGCATATATGTCACAGTTCCTCTGACAAAAGCTTTGTGCTGGCCCCGAACATCCTCTTCTGGGGTCCCCCAGCGGCTCTCTTGGCTCCTTCCCATATCAGATAACCCCCTAGGAGAAGCGCTCTCCCGAGGGGGTTAACTTGCGGGCGCGCTCCCGAATCCAGCCTTCGGTGTCTATAGCCGCTGAATGTATGATTTGGCCCTGGCGCCTGCGTCCATTGGATTTGATTGATAGCAGCGGGAGCCAATGGCTGCGCTGCTATCTAGGCAATCAAGAGCCGAGAACCCTGGGCAGAGAGATAGCATGTCCCCGCCGGGTCAAGTTCCAGGGCTCAGGTAAGTAAAGGGGGGGGGGGTCAACGCCAGTAAACAAAGGTTTACAACCCCTTTTTAATACATCTATCTTTGCCCAGAGCTCAACAACTGTCTATTTCCCTGTGCCTACTTCTCTGCCTGAGTCGAATCCCGATATGCCTGCCCTAGATTAGTCATGCGCAGATTGGAATAAAGAGGAAATACAGGAAGTATTGAAGGAATCTGTGGAAGGTTTTCCCCAGATTGATACTAAACGGAAGAGGGAGCTTTACACAACGTTCTTGCTAATGTGGAAAAGCTCACTGCCTTCGGCAGAAGCCTTCTCATTGTACAGCTTGATTCTTTCTCACCATGCCCCCTTTGTTTACAAAGAGACCTGCAATATCTTTTAAAAACATTTCCTGTTCAGGAACAGAATGTGTGATTGTGACAATTTTGATTACTCCAGACAGAATTTTCACTCCCAGCCCCAAATCTTTACCAAACTCTATCCAGTTTATTCCTCCCAATACTAGTTTCAGAATGACCTTGAATAATAGACAGCTTTGTTTAAAAAATGTGCGCTGCCCCTGGTTCCTGCCAACTTAATGCTATAACCATCCCTGTGGAAGATGTGCTTTTATCAAAGGGACTTCGTTGACAAAGGGTTGGAGGCCCTTTCTAAAAATCCTTGTTCTCTCTGGGAGAACTAGGCCTTGCAAACTGCCTTATCAGTGACTTTAGTCTACCAAACTTTAGCTAATTCTGTAAGGTCCTTTAAAAAGTGATCCGGTTACTATTCAGTCTGATCATGGAGCATCTGGAGCTTATGCCTGCAGTCTCAAGCTTCTGTGTGCTTGGGTGGTTTGATGTCTTCATACTCCTTTCATGGGTGAGTCTCCTGTCTATCAACATGAGAAGAACTCTATGGATCAAGTGCTTAACTGCAGAACCAGCACGTAAAAGGTGCCTGCTTCACATACTGAGGGATAGCATCTCTTCGGAGCTACTCTGGACACCAAAATCAATGATGCCAGGGCAGGAGTACCCATCTTCCATAACGGAAGTGTAGGGCTCAGCCTGGGAGAACTCCTATCTTAATACTAAAAATGCCTTTTAATCTTGTCAGAAATTGTGTCCTCTATTTAATTAGAAGCAACAAATATCTTTGTGTCTAAACTACTAAACCCGTCACCCCCATGTAATGGAGCTTAACAAAGGCAGACATGTTTGAAAGCCCATGAGAAATAAAATAATGGCGCCAAAAAAAAAAAATATATAAATGTGCAATTTCCAAATCTAAGTATACCGTATATACTCGAGTATAAGCCGACCCACCTAATTTTACCACAAAAAACTGGAAAAATTTATTGACTCGCGTATAAGCCTAGGGTGAGAAATGTGCAGCTACTGTAAGTGGAAAAGAGGGTCAACAATGCCCATTTGCAGCCTCACTGTGCCCATTTGCAGCCATAGGTCCCCCGAACTTCAAACTCAGTAGTTAAGGGTTCCCAGATGCCCCCTAGCTGCAGCAAATATTTGGGGTCTCTGGACCCAAAGGGTCCCGAAATGACATTGCTGCAGATGGACACAGTTGACCGATTTGAGGCCCCGTATCTCGTGGCCACGTGGTGCTAGGAACCCCAAATGTGGTGTGCAAACCCAATGGAACTAGCACTACAACATATCCAAAGCTGGGGTTCCTAGCACTATGTGACCCCGAGATACAGGGTCCCAAAGTCGGTTCAGAAAATGTCAAGCACTTTTCTGTAGCAGAGAAAACATTTTCAGAACCGACTTTGGGGCCCCAGCTTTGGATATGTTGTAGTGCTAGTTCCACTGGGTTTGCACACCAAATTTGGGGTTCCTAGCACCAAATGGCCCGGAGATACTGGGCCCCAGAGTCGGTTTGAAAAATTTCATTCTCTGCTGCAGGAAAGTGCTTGACTCGAGTATAAGCCGAGGGGGGCATTTTGAGCACAAAAATGTGCTGAAAAACTCGGCTTATACTCAAGTATATATGGTACCAGCTGCAGTGAAAAAAAACATGGAACATGACAATGATCATTGGTGATAAAAATGATGATCTTTAGGAAACAGAGGTCCATTACAGTCCCAACATGTTTAGTGTTCATAAGTGCTTGTGCTCAAGGTAAATTACCAGTGCTCAGTATGACTTGTACTTAGACCAGGTGCCCCACATGGATGTGCACTCACCCCTAGGTGTTGACCAACTATCTCTAGTGGGTCAAATGAGGGGGGGGTGGTTTGGGGGTGGATATGGTGCTCCTGGATAAAATCCTTTGCAGGCAGCTCAAATGCTGGATATGTCCTCACATGGATGAAATGGAGATAACAAGAGAAGAGCTCTGCCAAACAGCCGAGTTCCCTGTTTACAAAACACATGCTGTATACATCGGGTGCCATGATTATTGGGCACCAATTACATGTGAGTGTAATTCTTTTTTTGTTTTATCCAATAAATTCTAAACGGTTTTACGCGATGCGATCTTCTCTTGTTTCCATTTCATCCTTGTGAGGACATATTTGGCATTTGAGCTACCAGCAAAGGATTTCATCCAGGGACTTCCCTACCTGCGCATTTGACCCACTAGAGATAGTTGGTCAACACCTAGGGGTGAGTGAACATTCATGTGGAGCACCTGATCTGAGCACAAGTCCTTTATCCCGAGCACAAGCACTTATGAACACCGAACATGTTGGGATGGTAAAGAACTTATGTTTCTTAAAGATCATCATTTTTATCACCTAGCCTGTGTGACCACCATGGTATTTGGGTTTAGATACTCTTTAACAACTTAAGCTCCGGACCATTTGGTTGGCCAAAGACCAGAGCACTTTTTGCGGTTTGGCACTGCGTCGCTTTAACTGACAATTGCGCAGTCGTGCGATGTGGCTCCCAAACAAAAATGACGTCGTCCCCCCCCCCCCCCCCCCCACCCCGCAAATGGAGCTTTCTTTTGGTGATAGTTGCTCACTTCTGCGGTTTCTATTTTTTGCGCTATAAACAAAACGGCGCCAATTTTGAGAACTTATTTTTTCCTTTTTTCTATAATAAATATCCCCAAAAAAATATATAAAAATTTTTCTCCAAGCGTCTTCCAGGACAGCCCATGAGACCTTGGGCTCCTCCTACCAGGACAGGAAACGCGTCACCCCCACCGGATAAAAGGGCGGTCCTCCAGGCCCATGTCAGTTATTTGAGTTTCCTCCGGACGGGGGGGTAACATGTTCATGGAACCTGCTCCCATAGGCCTTATAAGCAGGGGCTTTGTATGGCTTTTTTCTGGGGCATATCACTTACCTCTTCCTCTGCCAGAAGCGGCACACCGCTGGGGAGGTTGGCTGTGTTGCTGTTCTCTGTCCTCAGTGCCTGGAGAGGGCCAGGACCGGTGTGAGGTCGTGCCCCTAGCGCAGTGCATTGCACTCTAGCTCAGCTGAGCTTCGGTTGTCCTTCCCTGCCTATATATATATATATATATATATATATATATATATACCTATATACCGGGTGAACTGCGCTAGCAACTAAATGTGAAAATTATATATATATATATATATATATAAACAAAAACCACAAAAAACCACAGGCGATGGTAAAGTGGCACGTGAGTATAGATATGGATGTGTCAGAGAACTGGACCTGCAGCTCGCGCATCTGAGCCAACACTCAGCACGCGTGCACTGGACTGCACTACCAGATCTCCAAGACCCTCCACAACAATAATAACAATTAGTGTAGGAATGACAGGATCATGGAACGATGCACTACTAGGACAAATGCATCTATCAAACCTCAGAGATAACAATTTGGCATACAATGATAAAAATATGGCATATCAATGGTGCAAGAAAGAAAAATTATGGAGCAAACCACTCAGCAAGTTCCAGATGACACAAAGAAACCATGAAAATGTCATCTATAATAGAATATAAAAACTCCTTCATGGGGCAAACAATGAAAAGGCTTCCAACTTTTCCATCTTTTCCAACAACCAGGACCAATCGTGTGGCGATGTAAAAGGTATTGCTCATACACCCACAGAAGCACACGTTCCACCGAAGGAGAGAAGAGAGGTATATAGCATAAAACCTTAAAATACCAAAGGTCACCTGCGCATAAATGCGCTACTCACGGGACCAATAAGGAAAGCAGGCATTCAGATATTTCGGTCGGTTCGCCGCTCTTGGCGTGCGTTCCACCGCCAGGAAGTGATGTCACTGGTAAGACACAAACGAACGTAGGCAGGATGTTGCGTCGACGCGTTTCGCCCCTCCCCCAGGGCGTTATCAAAGACTTAACATCCTGCTGACGTGTAAACCTTTTATATTATGTTCAATGAGTGACAGCCATTGACGGCCAATGGGTGAAAAGTTACCCATTCCTTCCTCTATCATCATATCCTGTTTGCAAATTAAAACTTTACTCAAAAGGTTGGAGACAAACAACTCCAGTGTACAGATAGGTGTTTACAACATCTCCATAAGGGAACCATCTTGACACTCACTACCTTCCATAGAACAAAGTATATGCAAACAAAAAATATATAAATATATATACTAACATCAGGATATCTAGATAGGCAGAAAAACTTGTGCAATATATATTGAATATCTAAACTCCTAATAATAAAAACAATAATTTAATACATTATCCAATAATAAAAAAACTCTATAAAAATGACAAAGTAACATATGGGAAAATATATATAGATTAAAAACATGGAAAAATATATATAAAAAAATATATATAAAAAATATATGGCATCCCATATTTCACTCGATGATTTACCAATTTCCCAGATTAGATGTTCATGATTAGGCATGGGAGAAAACACATGATCAAAAATACATAATAATGAATAAAACAAAAATAAAATAAAAATAAGATATAATAAAAATAAGAAAAACAAATAATGATAAGTATGGAACTAAAGTGCACAAACACATGTTGGGATAAAATATATATTTATACACTACCAATTCGATAAAAAACAATTCAAGTCTAGCTCGATATTCAGGCCCAAGGGGTTCAAAGTGCGTAGTCTATGTATCCACTGGGTTTCATTTTGTGAGATATTTTGTCTAAGGTTAGAACCTCGTCAGTGATCCTCAACTCTGTCAATTCCACAGAAAGTAAGTAGGCTAGGATCTTGGTTGTGAAAAAGCCTAAAATGATTGGAAAGACCATGAAATCTATAACCCTTCTTAATCCTATTTACATGCTCATTAAGCCTTATACCCAATTGTCTGGTGGTTCTTCCTACGTATTGTAGATTGCAAGGATAAGATAGAAGGTAGGTGACGTGCGTTGTACTGCAGGTTATAAATTTTTTAATTGCATACGATCTACCATCTACCAGAGAGCTGAAGTGGGTGGTTTTCCGCTTGCGAAATTTAGACGTCTTACACATTCCACACCTCCCACAACTATAGAACCCAACACTGTCTAGAAAAGTGCATGTCTTCCTAGGGGGATCTATAACATTATGTGCTAACTGGAGCCTCAAAGTGGGTGGTTTGGTATAAATAAAATTTGGCTGTTTTGGCAGCACCTTCCTCAAGTCATCATCCTGGTGAAGGAGAGGCCAATGCCTCTTTATGATTCTCTCCAGATCACGATACTGTCTGTTGAATCCTGTGATGAAGGATAGGCTAAAAGTATTCTCCCCTTTTGGTTTGGATTTGAACAGATCATCCCTATTCATTTCCCCGACTGTTTGCTTTATCTTCTCTAAATTTTCCAGACTATAACCTTTTTCTTGAAATCTTTTCACCATGGTATTAGCTTGCAAATCATAGTCACTTAAGTTACTGCAGTTTCTTCTAATCCTAAGTAGCTGACTCTTAGGGATACCCCCTAGCCATCTAGGATGGTGGCAGCTTGTCAGGGGGATATACCCATTTCGGTCAACATCTTTGAAGAAAGTGCGGGTGAGTAATTTATTATCTTCTCTAAATAGTGTTAGGTCTAAAAAATTGATTTGTTGGTGACTGAAGCACTCAGAAAAGGATATACCAAACCTGTTGTTACTTAATTTGGCCATAAATTCTAGAAAGGAGTCGGGTGATCCTGCCCAAATGATCAGGATATCGTCTATGTACCTCTTATATAACCTGAGCTCTGGGATACTGGATCGATAGATGGCCTCATCCTCCCAAAAGCTCATGAACAGATTTGCCACTGAAGGTGCATACTTGGCACCCATAGCGACCCCTTTCTTTTGCCTATAGTAATCCTTTTGGTGCCAAAAAAAGTTGTGGCTCATTGCTAAATCCAAAGCTTTTAAGATAAACTTCTTTTGTTTTAGTTTTATATCTGTATCCTCTAATGCCCATCCCACTGCTTGTAACGCATGTTCTTGTTGGATGTTGGTATAGAGTGAATTTACATCAATACTTGCAAGCAAACAGTTTTCATCTATTGTTATGGTCTTAATTAATTCTATGAGTTCTCTGCTATCTTTAAGATATGCAGGATATTTTTTGGTGAGTGGTTGCAGGAAACAGTCTAAATATTCACCAAGTCTAGAGAAGAGGGATCCAATCCCGCTGATTATTGGTCGGCCTGGGGGCTTGGATTTATTTTTGTGAATCTTTGGCAATTGGTAAATCACCGGTACCCGTGGTGCATCCGGAGTAAGATACATACAACTTTGAAGAATAACTCAACATTCAACCCCCAGATTAGTAATAATCATTTAGTTGGGGTATTCAAATCTCTGGTCGAACAGGATTTGGACAAGCTTGTTGTCAAGCCCCAAAGAAGAAAAAAAGATTTAGAGAGAGGTTTAGAGACATTGATAAAAAACAAAAATATAGTTATCAGGTCGGCTGATAAGGGAGGGGGGGTGGTAATATTAAATAAAGTTGATTATCTAGAGGAATTAAATAGATTGGTTGGAGACCAGGATACCTATGAAAAGTTGAAAAACAATCCTACTAAAAAATTCAAGTCAAAATTAAAAAATCTAGTTAAAACAGCAACTGATGAGGGTATTTTGAAGAAAAAAGAGGCTAGATATCTTACTCCGGATGCACCACGGGTACCGGTGATTTACCAATTGCCAAAGATTCACAAAAATAAATCCAAGCCCCCAGGCCGACCAATAATCAGCGGGATTGGATCCCTCTTCTCTAGACTTGGTGAATATTTAGACTGTTTCCTGCAACCACTCACCAAAAAATATCCTGCATATCTTAAAGATAGCAGAGAACTCATAGAATTAATTAAGACCATAACAATAGATGAAAACTGTTTGCTTGCAAGTATTGATGTAAATTCACTCTATACCAACATCCAACAAGAACATGCGTTACAAGCAGTGGGATGGGCATTAGAGGATACAGATATAAAACTAAAACAAAAGAAGTTTATCTTAAAAGCTTTGGATTTAGCAATGAGCCACAACTTTTTTTGGCACCAAAAGGATTACTATAGGCAAAAGAAAGGGGTCGCTATGGGTGCCAAGTATGCACCTTCAGTGGCAAATCTGTTCATGAGCTTTTGGGAGGATGAGGCCATCTATCGATCCAGTATCCCAGAGCTCAGGTTATATAAGAGGTACATAGACGATATCCTGATCATTTGGGCAGGATCACCCGACTCCTTTCTAGAATTTATGGCCAAATTAAGTAACAACAGGTTTGGTATATCCTTTTCTGAGTGCTTCAGTCACCAACAAATCAATTTTTTAGACCTAACACTATTTAGAGAAGATAATAAATTACTCACCCGCACTTTCTTCAAAGATGTTGACCGAAATGGGTATATCCCCCTGACAAGCTGCCACCATCCTAGATGGCTAGGGGGTATCCCTAAGAGTCAGCTACTTAGGATTAGAAGAAACTGCAGTAACTTAAGTGACTATGATTTGCAAGCTAATACCATGGTGAAAAGATTTCAAGAAAAAGGTTATAGTCTGGAAAATTTAGAGAAGATAAAGCAAACAGTCGGGGAAATGAATAGGGATGATCTGTTCAAATCCAAACCAAAAGGGGAGAATACTTTTAGCCTATCCTTCATCACAGGATTCAACAGACAGTATCGTGATCTGGAGAGAATCATAAAGAGGCATTGGCCTCTCCTTCACCAGGATGATGACTTGAGGAAGGTGCTGCCAAAACAGCCAAATTTTATTTATACCAAACCACCCACTTTGAGGCTCCAGTTAGCACATAATGTTATAGATCCCCCTAGGAAGACATGCACTTTTCTAGACAGTGTTGGGTTCTATAGTTGTGGGAGGTGTGGAATGTGTAAGACGTCTAAATTTCGCAAGCGGAAAACCACCCACTTCAGCTCTCTGGTAGATGGTAGATCGTATGCAATTAAAAAATTTATAACCTGCAGTACAACGCACGTCACCTACCTTCTATCTTATCCTTGCAATCTACAATACGTAGGAAGAACCACCAGACAATTGGGTATAAGGCTTAATGAGCATGTAAATAGGATTAAGAAGGGTTATAGATTTCATGGTCTTTCCAATCATTTTAGGCTTTTTCACAACCAAGATCCTAGCCTACTTACTTTCTGTGGAATTGACAGAGTTGAGGATCACTGACGAGGTTCTAACCTTAGACAAAATATCTCACAAAATGAAACCCAGTGGATACATAGACTACGCACTTTGAACCCCTTGGGCCTGAATATCGAGCTAGACTTGAATTGTTTTTTATCGAATTGGTAGTGTATAAATATATATTTTATCCCAACATGTGTTTGTGCACTTTAGTTCCATACTTATCATTATTTGTTTTTCTTATTTTTATTATATCTTATTTTTATTTTATTTTTGTTTTATTCATTATTATGTATTTTTGATCATGTGTTTTCTCCCATGCCTAATCATGAACATCTAATCTGGGAAATTGGTAAATCATCGAGTGAAATATGGGATGCCATATATTTTTTATATATATTTTTTTATATATATTTTTCCATGTTTTTAATCTATATATATTTTCCCATATGTTACTTTGTCATTTTTATAGAGTTTTTTTATTATTGGATAATGTATTAAATTATTGTTTTTATTATTAGGAGTTTAGATATTCAATATATATTGCACAAGTTTTTCTGCCTATCTAGATATCCTGATGTTAGTATATATATTTATATATTTTTTGTTTGCATATACTTTGTTCTATGGAAGGTAGTGAGTGTCAAGATGGTTCCCTTATGGAGATGTTGTAAACACCTATCTGTACACTGGAGTTGTTTGTCTCCAACCTTTTGAGTAAAGTTTTAATTTGCAAACAGGATATGATGATAGAGGAAGGAATGGGTAACTTTTCACCCATTGGCCGTCAATGGCTGTCACTCATTGAACATAATATAAAAGGTTTACACGTCAGCAGGATGTTAAGTCTTTGATAACGCCCTGGGGGAGGGGCGAAACGCGTCGACGCAACATCCTGCCTACGTTCGTTTGTGTCTTACCAGTGACATCACTTCCTGGCGGTGGAACGCACGCCAAGAGCGGCGAACCGACCGAAATATCTGAATGCCTGCTTTCCTTATTGGTCCCGTGAGTAGCGCATTTATGCGCAGGTGACCTTTGGTATTTTAAGGTTTTATGCTATATACCTCTCTTCTCTCCTTCGGTGGAACGTGTGCTTCTGTGGGTGTATGAGCAATACCTTTTACATCGCCACACGATTGGTCCTGGTTGTTGGAAAAGATGGAAAAGTTGGAAGCCTTTTCATTGTTTGCCCCATGAAGGAGTTTTTATATTCTATTATAGATGACATTTTCATGGTTTCTTTGTGTCATCTGGAACTTGCTGAGTGGTTTGCTCCATAATTTTTCTTTCTTGCACCATTGATATGCCATATTCTTATATTTTTATCATTGTATGCCAAATTGTTATCTCTGAGGTTTGATAGATGCATTTGTCCTAGTAGTGCATCGTTCCATGATCCTGTCATTCCTACACTAATTGTTATTATTGTTGTGGAGGGTCTTGGAGATCTGGTAGTGCAGTCCAGTGCACGCGTGCTGAGTGTTGGCTCAGATGCGCGAGCTGCAGGTCCAGTTCTCTGACACATCCATATCTATACTCACGTGCCACTTTACCATCGCCTGTGGTTTTTTGTGGTTTTTGTTTATATATATATAATTTTCACATTTAGTTGCTAGCGCAGTTCACCCGGTTTATACATCTATAAAGTACAGTACTTTCACTCTGCAGCTGCAACAAAGTTTCTTTGGTTTCACAAAAAATATTTTTTTTTGTTATTGTATATTTGCGAGCGCTGTATTGTATGATTTTATACTTCCCTGCCGACAGCCTGGCTGATCTGAGCAGGGAATGGAGGAAGCCGCAGCGTTCGAGGGGGCGGAGCTATTGCGCTCTAAGCTGGCCCACAGGAAGTGCCTGGAGAGGGTTACTTCCGGGGCATATGACGACATCATCGGGCGCCGGAGACGAGGTTCCAGTCTTGATAAACTGCGCGAACAGAGAACCCTGGCTGCTGGTGTTTCTTGGTGTTAAGCAGCCAGGCTGTGGATGACCAAGAGGGGCAGAATGGATCCTCCTGCAGTACCTGCACAGGCAGCGGATGCAGTTCCCAACACCAGCACCTCACAGGTAAGCCTGGGGTGTTCTGTCACCACCTTGCTATCCCTGTGAGTGTTCCCTCCCCCTCCCCCCTCTGTAGTAGTGGGTGTAAGGGGACACATTTCCTCCCTCCTGCACGTGGTGTTACGGAGTGATTGTGGGTCATTTATTTTGTCTTGCAGACCAAGACTCAGGACAAGGCCCAAGCGCAGCCACTTAAAAGGAAATGTGCGGTTTGCGCAAACAAATTGAGCTCCTCATGGAGCAAAGCAGTTTGTCGCACCTGTATAGAAGGCCTAGTAAAGGATGACCCGGTTGCCTCTTGCCAGAAGATGCTTACTTCTGTTAGGGATGAGCTTGCGTCCACCTTCAGTTCTTTTAGAACGCTTATTGACAAGCTCCAGACTCCAGCAGAGAGTCCGTCTTCACTGAAGGCGTCAGTAAGCACTCCGCAGCAGGCAGAGAGTGAAGACTCTGAGGCTGGGGTCAGATCTACCTGTTCTTCTCTGGAAGAATCAGGGTCAGATACAGAGCCCAGAGATGGAGAATCCACTCGAGGCTCAAGATTTAAGTTATCTGTTGAGGATGTAGATGACTTATTAAAGGCTATCTATACTACCCTTGAATTAAAAGAGGAAGAGGTTCAGTTATCCAAACATGATCTTATGTATAAAGGATTACATAAGAGAAAATCAAGAGTATTTCCAGTTCATAGTTTGGTTGATACTATTAAACTGGAATGGGATAATCCTGAGAGAAAACCATTCTTCTCTAGTAACCTAAAAAGGTTTCCTTTTGATGAGGACACTGTGCAGCCATGGAATAAGAATCCCAAGTTAGACGCACCTCTTTCAAAAGTTTCAAAAAACTCAGACCTGGCGTTTGATGATATGGGTACGCTTAAGGATCCGATGGACAAGAGGGGGGATATCCTTCTCCACAGAGCCTGGGACTCAGCAGTTGGAAACCTGAAACCAGCTTTGGCTTCCACTTGTGTGGCCAGAAATCTGGAGGTTTGGTTGACTCAGATTCAGTCACATCTGTCAGCAGGTACCTCCAGAGAGCAAATTTTAAAGTCTTTTCCTCTCCTATTTCAGGCAGTGGGTTTTTTGGCAGATTCTTCCGCTGAGTCGGTAAGAATGTCAGCCAGGACTTCGGCTCTAGTGAACTCGGCCAGGAGAAGCCTTTGGCTTAAGACCTGGTCAGGGGACTCGGCCTCCAAGTTGCGCCTTTGTGGCCTTCCTTTAACTGGCGATCATTTATTTGGCCCAGGTCTACAAGAGGCACTGGAACGCACGGCTGATAAGAAAAAGGCGTTTCCAGAGAAAGAGTTCAGACAGCCAGAAAATTTTTTTCGTGGCCAAAACAGGCAACAGAGTCCTAGAGAAAAGGACAGCAGGCCGAAAAAGCATTGGACTGGGCACAAAGGCAGAGGCAAAGGGGAGTGCTGTTTAACCCTCCTCAACAGCCCGCCAAGCCGCAGTGACTTGTGTTCCCCGGTGGGAGGGAGATTGAGGGCCTTCATCCCACAGTGGGCAGCAGTCACTCTCAGCCCCTTCGTCCTGGACCTAGTGACCAACGGGTACAGGCTGGAGTTTGTTCACCAACCACCAGAACGTTTGTTGGTCACATTTCCTCCACAAGATCGGGAGAAAGCGAGGGCTCTGGGTCTCCAGATCGGAGACTTATTAGATCAAAAAGACCTGATTCCTGTTCCTCGATCGGAGCGGGGCAAGGGATTCTATTCCCATGTATTTGTGGTCAGAAAGCCGGCAGGAAAGTTTCGACTTATCCTGAATCTCCGGACCTTAAACAAGTCCATCAGATACAAGCATTTCCGTATGGAGACGGTTTTTACAATCAAAAACCTACTATACCCAAACTGCTTTATGGCCACGTTGGACTTAAGGGATGCTTATCTTCACATCCCTATCCATCCAGCCTTCCAAAAGTTTTTGAGATTGGCAGTGAAGACGGGTATGGGGACCCGACATTTTCAATTTCAGGCCCTCCCCTTCGGTCTTTCCTCAGCCCCACGCATCTTTACAAAGGTGTTGGGGGAAGTGCTGGCTCCTCTAAGATTAAAGGCAATAACAGTTATCCCTTACTTAGACGACCTCCTGATAGTGGCAAAATCATACCAAAGGCTGTTGGAAGATCTCCAGGCTGTACAGGACTTCTTACAGTCCCTAGGCTGGCTAATAAACAAGGAAAAATCGTCCTTGATTCCGGCCCAGAAAGTAACTTATCTGGGTTACGATTTTTGCTCCGTGAACCAAAGAGTTTTTCTTCCTCAGGAGAAGATTACCAGAGTGTTCCAGACTATGTCAACATTGCAGACCAACCAGTCGGTCTCTCTGAGACAGGTGTCGAGGGCAGTGGGTCTTATGACCTCATGTTTTCCCGCAGTACCATGGGCGAGACTCCGTCAGTGTCCGTTACAAAGGTTTCTTTTAAGAAACTGGGACGGGGACGTAAGGTCCCTGGAGTCAAGGATCTGGCTTCCCGACAGGATAAAAAGAAGCCTGTGGTGGTGGGGAGCTGGTCAGCACCTAGCAGGAGGTCTCCCATGGTCCTTTCCCATTTCCCGAAGGATTACCACGGATGCGAGTACCTGGGGATGGGGGGCCCACCTCAGCAATGCAGTAGCACAAGGAGAGTGGTCCCCAGAGGAGACAAGGGCCTCATCCAATCAAAGAGAGCTGCTTGCAGTCCAGAGAGCCCTCCAGTCTTTTCAGATGGAGATCAGGGGTCACAACCTCCAAATCATGTCAGACAATATAGCGACAGTCGCGTATATCAACAAGCAGGGAGGCACGAGAAGCCGGAGGCTTCAGTCCATTGCCCAGGAGATCCTTTCATGGGCAGAGGGGAATCTAGCCTCCATTTCGGCTGTACACCTGAAGGGGAAAAACCATTGCCTGGCAGATTATCTCAGCCGTCACAGGATAGACCGAGACAACTGGTCCCTTCATCCCGAAGTCTTTGCAGACCTCACCAAGAGATGGGGTTATCCGGTAGCGGATTTGTTCGCAAACCGAAACAACCGCAAGACGGAGATATTCTTTTCCATGAACTCGGCAGACCAAGCCTTGGGGATCGATGCTCTGGCGAACCCGTGGCCTCCAGGCCTATGTTATGCCTTTCCGCCAATCAGGCTGATTCCAGAAGTCCTCCGGAAGTTTCGGCTGGAAGAGACAGATCTGATTCTAATTGCCCCGTTTTGGCCCAAGAGGCCATGGTTTTCCCTGCTACAGTCTCTGGTTTCAGAGCCTCCGTGGAGTCTTCCGAAAAGGGAAGACCTATTATGGCAGGGTCCAGTATCACACCCTCAGGTGGTTTCCTTAAACTTGACGGCCTGGTATCTGAAGAAAAGATACTGAGCGCCCAAGGGTTCTCTGACAAGGTAGTCAGGACTCTCGTTAATTGCAGGAAGCCAGTTACTAGAGCCATATATTCCAAAGTTTGGAAAAGGTTTAACTCATGGTTATCTGAAGATGATAGATTAACTCAGGATATTCCGTCTATTTTGGAATTTTTCCAAGAGGGTGTCGACAAAGGTCTTTCTGTTAGTACCTTAAAGGTACAGGCGGCAGCTATTAGTGTGTTCCTCCAGTTTTCTCTCCTGGAAAATCCCACTATAGCCAGATTTTTCAAATCTATCTCTAGGGCCAGACCAGTAGTAGTGAGAAGTTGTCCAACGTGGGATCTGTCCCTAGTACTTAAAGCTCTGGTAGAATTTCCGTTTGAACCTCTGGAAAGTATATCAGTTAAGTTACTTACATTAAAAACTGTGTTCCTTATAGCGGTTACCTCAGCTCGTAGGGTAAGTGAGTTGCAGGCCCTATCAGTTAGGGAGCCCTTCCTCACGATTTTTGAGGATCGAGTTGTGTTACGAACCAATCCAGGTTTTTTGCCCAAGGTGGCAAGTACATTCCACCGATCTCAGAACATTGTATTGCCAACCTTTTGTAGTTCGCCACAGGGCGACTTAGAAAGAAAATTTAGTTTTCTAGATGTAAGAAGGATTCTCTTGGTCTATCTTGAGGTCACGAAGACCTTTAGGAAAACTGATGCCTTGTTTGTCCTCTTTTCTGGAGTTCACAAGGGGAATAGTGCATCTAAAGCCACATTGGCTAGATGGATAAAGCAAGCCATCTTGGAAGCTTACAAAATTAGGGAGGTCCCTACACCTTTTGTTACTGCGCACTCAACTAGAGCCTTGTCTACGTCTTGGGCTGAGAGGGCTGGTGCCTCACCGGAACAAATTTGCAGGGCTGCCACTTGGTCCAGTTACTCGACCTTCATTAAACATTATCGCCTGGATCTCCTATCAGCTCAGGAGCAGGCGTTTGGTCGTAAGGTCCTTCAGGCAGTTGTCCCTCCCTAGACTGGTAAGTTCTGGCTCATCGTCTCATGGGCTGTCCTGGAAGACGCTTGGAGAAAAGCTGAGTTAGACTTACCGGTAACTCCTTTTCTGAGAGTCTTCCAGGACAGCCGGATTCCCACCTGGTATTGTCTGAAGTTATGTGTATTATGCATATGTTTTGCAGGGTCCTACGGTTCTTGAGAATACTGACATGGGCCTGGAGGACCGCCCTTTTATCTGGTGGGGGTGACGTGTTTCCTGTCCTGGTAGGAGGAGCCCAAGGTCTCATGGGCTGTCCTGGAAGACTCTCAGAAAAGGAGTTACCGGTAAGTCTAACTCAGCTTTTTTTCCCTCAGTTCAGGCCAATGTGTATGCCACATATTTTTGGTAAAAAAAAAAAATCTGCGGGACCTGCGATCACGCTCACGGAGCTCCCGGCGGGCGCGCACCCACAAGCCGCCTCTTAAAGGGCAACGTACAGGCATGTTAATCTGCCTGTACGTGCCCTTCTGCCGCAGTATATCCGCGTGAGGCAGTCGGGAAGCGGTTAAGGGTTCGAGGAGGAGGGTTTAAGGGAGCTGTAGGGAGGTTTGCTCTTCTCACGAAGATTCACTCCAAAAATTACTGGCGCCTATAACCAAGATGCCAAAGTGAAGAGCTGTTAAAGTTACAACAGGAAATGGTGGTATTCTTACCCTATGTAATGTAAGAATCGAAATAACAGAACTACAAACCCTTCATGTTTATCAACTTCATAGTTGTTTTGCATGGGATTTCCTTTTTTGGGGGGTATTTTGCTGAACTGATATTATGATTGATGCATAACAAATGGAGGCACCCACTTATCGATTTTGTTTTTAAACTGTGGTGTGTATCCATTATACTAGTGGTTGTTACTTTGTGGTGTTGCTTGCAGCGAGCCTATTTTGAGGGTAGCCCAGTTGACAGATGTGAGGAGCTGTATCAACAGTAAAACTGATATCTTGCATTAATGCTGATGTTCATTAATCTACTTTTTTGTGTTTTTTTAGGTGTGTGAGAAAATGGGGGACCTCCTGCTGTGTGAAGGCCTATGCTTCTCTGCTTTCCATTTATCATGTATCGGGCTCTCTGAGAGGCCAAGGGGCCAATTTCTGTGTGTAGAGTGTAAATCAGGTGAGCGGGCCTCCTCTGGAAGCACAATGTAAAGGGAATATGTACAAAACCAAAGTATCTATGTGATAACCCTAAAGTATCGTACAAAAAATACCGCTTTCGAAGCGATCGTACGGTATGATCGTTGGTACACAGCTTTCAGTCTAAAATTTTTTTATTTTTTTTTTTTTAAGGGACAAACAAATTTTTCTCAAACAAAAATCATATGATCTGATCTATTCAGTACGGTTTTTACATCCATATATAATAATATATAATGTATAATGTATACATCCACATATAATAATAATATAATAATCCGAAAATACAATTGGATCACTTTCGAATTTTTTATTCTGTAACCTTCATTTTCGACTGGAGACTAGCATGCAAACAAAAAACTGACGATCATTCATCTGATAATTTCAGTGTGTGTACTATGCTTAAGATGGACGCTTCTGATGCCTTGAAAATATACTAGTTTTAGGATAGAAAGGTCTCGTGTCGAAGCAGCAGAATGGCATAAGCTTTACTACCCACAGACTTATTTCTGACACTAAAAACCCTTTTCTGATTAGCTTGGGAAAACAAGCCCACCCCCCCCCCCCCCCCCTTGTGTTAGCCTGTTGCAGTGTTTCCTATGATTTACACATTGTTTTATATGATTTACACATTGTTTTATAGGGTTGTGTGTTACTTGGCAACCTAGACTTTTTTTGGTGTCCATTCTAGTACATGCTATCAGGCTTTTTTATTTTTTTGAAAAAAAAAAAAGCGGTAGGAGAATCTTGTACTAACAATCTAATGTTGGTACAGCGATCTCCCCCGCTGAGCTATTGTGTTCTGACAGGGGGACGCACCCCCCCCCCCCCCCCCCCCCCCCCGCCTGCCAGAGCACACCGGATCACCGCACTGATCGGCAGACCTTTTTCCGGTCATGCCTCTTCGACAGAATCAGGACAATTTTAACTAGTTAGCTGTAGGGCCACTGATAAGGTAGCACTTGGCCTATGGGTCCGGGTCCTATAAGTGCAACGGGGGGGGGGGGGGGCAGAGCAGCAGGAGTGGGCTCAGTTACTGAAACCAATCCCCCTGTGTGTCCCTCTGTGTTTACAAATGCTTTAATTTATGAATGAACAGAGCCGCTAGTGCTGCAGAGAGAGGATTGAGGAATCCGTGTCCTCAATCTTTCTCTGTCTCAAAAGTGAGACATTGGGTGTCTCTTTAAACCCCGGTTATTTCAACAACCTCCCCAGGGCTGTTCAAAATATAAAAAAAAATGAAAGTTGTTAAAAATAAAAACATAATTAAGGGCTTTTTCTCGTATGTATTCTGGTTGCATGAATTGAGATTGTTCATGCCGCTGGAGCCACATGTTAGGCTTGGTTCACTGTTCCCGTCAGATAAGATTTCTAACAGCAGCTCTGTGTATTCTTCACGTAATGATGTATTGGGTTTGAGTAAGCATTACCCTGTGCTTGTATATTTATTTTTTCCATCTGTCTATGCCTGCATTCTTCACACTGTGTTTCTGTCTCTGTGAAGGTATTCACACGTGCTTTGTCTGCAAGCAGAAGGATGCAGAAGCCAAACGGTGCAGCGCAATAAATTGTGGCAAGTTCTACCACGAGTCTTGTCTGAGGAAGTACCCTCTGGCTGTTTTTGACAACAAAGGCTTCCGGTGCTCTCTTCACCACTGTGCAAGCTGCGTTGCGTCGAAGTCCAACAGTGCCAGAGTAATTAAAAGTGAGCTACACTTCTTTCACTAAGGAGGGCTACACAAAATGAATCTAATCAGTGTGTATTAACATGTAAAAGCTTATCTGTCGTCAAAAGTTATGTTTATTTTCTATATTTTCGAATTATATTGCAAGCTGTGTTTGTGAATTCCAGTGATTTTGTATTTTTGATCACTTGCTGTTTCCTTTACTAACAATCCATGCCAAGCAGAAGGGTAGTGTCTATCATTGTGTGCAGAGGTTCCCATGACTGACTATTCCAGCTAGTTAACAGTGCCGGAATTGTCCGTTGTCCACATATACTGTCAGACGTGACTCATGCAGAGAATGACAAAGCAGACAGAAATCACACTAGGTCGGGGGTCAGTAACCCGTCGATAGCTAGCAGGTGACAGGTAGACTGCGTCCCTGTCTTGCCACCCCCTGGTCTGCACAGCTCCTCTGCCTCCTGTGAAATTCTTCAGCTTCTGTGCATGTGCCGGCACCTGACTTCTGTCTTCTTGGGATCCGACGCATGTGTAGAGAGATGAATTTCACAGGAGAAGGAGCAGCAGCAGAATAATCGTGCACAAAGTGAAAGTAACTATTCCGGGCAAGATCAGAGGCAAGGGGAACACCATTTCATGAGTGGGCTTGAGAATAGCGTCCCGTGTAACAGCTGAGCAGAGAAACAGACATGTCAGTACTTATGCCATAGGCAATCTCCTGGGTATACACAGAAGGACACAGGATTTATGAGGCAGTCTGTATGAGAAGTGAGCTGAGTGACCAGAGATTTAACCCCACAGCTGCCAGGCAGAGAGCCAAGTGGGTGGCTCTGGCTCACAATATCACAATCCACATTGCTACTGCCAATGTCCACTGCCCAACTGACACACACCGTCCACTGCCCTGCAGACTGCTGACACCTGTATGCTACCTCACATACTACTGATTTCGGTCACTGAAGCTTACTTTTTAAGGTAGGCTAAGGTTTTTTTTTTATATTTTTAAAGTGACATCTCTTTTATTATATTTTTCAAAGTTTTCTTTGTGCTGTCCTTGCTAAGCACATTCACACTGATTGCACACTAAACCAAATCGTTTTAGTGTGCGGGCATCTGTCTGTCTCGCCTGCAGCGAGCCTCTGGTAGGGAGGAGTGTGATGTATGTTTAAGCATATCGGTTTCCTTTTTTTTTTTTTTTTTTTTTTTTTTGTCTCTGCACAAACTCGCATGGTGCATTTCGTTTGCTGTGCGGTGACATGCAGGCACATCCAGTGAGATGCGATATTATGCAAAGATGTTGCATATCGCACATCTCTGGAACCCGTGTTCTGGTATGATCATGACACATAGACTATTGTCTTCTGTGGATCATTGTAGTTACCTGTATTTATCCAGGAAGAAAAAACACAGTGCAAAATAAAAAGGTGCCAAATCCTGGTGATCTCTGATCTCCTTCGTGTTGTTCTGGTAGATCTCCACCTCTCAAAGATTGCCTACCCCTGCAATAGGTGCTTTGACTGAGGCAATTGCATACTATAGAATAGTGATGGCGAACTTTGGCACCCCAGATGTTTTGGAACTACATTTCCCCAGTTGTCTTCCAGGACAGCCCTTGAGAGATGGAGTCCCTCCCATCGACCCAGGAAACACATTGCCAAAACAGTTCAAAAGGCGGTACCTCAGGTCCCTGGTCAGTCATTTGTGTTTCCTCCGTCGGAGGAACATGTTGCCAGGAACCAGAGAAGGACTCTATCTCTCAGGGGCTGCCTGAGGGGAGCGGAGCCGCACAGGGGGACCGGGTCCTATCCAGCGGCTCCAATCTAGTCCTACCTTTTTCAATTTGGGGCTCGGGTACCGTCCAGCTGATTAGGAGCCGACCCGTTACCCCCCTCCTTCCAGTGCCGAGGTGTGCCAGGGACAGGTTGGCGCAGGTTCCCCCAGGAGCGGTGCAGATGGATTCTTCCATCACAGCTCCTTGCTATACACAGCGGTGGGGGTCGGAGACGCCGAGCGTCATTTCCGGCGGAACCGCGTCATCCTGTGTGCCGAGACTTCCGGTTCCGGGTCTCTACAGGCACAAGGAGGAGGGGAAGGCCCACGCTGAGGCCTGCAGTTCCGACCAGCGTCCAGCTATACCGGACTAGCGGCGGGACACGGAGCGTGAGGGGGACCATGGAGGCTACTTCCCAGGACACTCCGGTGGAGGCAGGCACCAGCCAAACCCAGGTAGGCTGCTGGGCAAGCCCTTACTGTGGTTTTTTCTGGGGTTTTTTGTTGTAAGGCTGGGATTTGTAGTACCCCATGGTGGTGGTTTCCTCACAGTCCCGGGTGGATGCAGTGGTGGTTGCAGCACAGGTGTTTTTAGAGTTTTAGGGGTTCCTGATGCTAAAAAAGTCTATTCTTTATTTTTAGGGGAAGGAAGCTCCAAGGGAAGACAAGTCAGGCCGCAAAAAATGCCCTAACTGTGAAAATAAGTTGTCCTCAGGCTCTAACAAAGCCCTATGCAAGCAATGTATTGCAGGCTTACTTAAAACAGAGGCAGACTCTCCTTTGGCAAGATTCCTTGGCTCCTTTAAAGATGAGATGGCATCAACCTTTAAATCTCTCCGCGAGTTAATCGCAGATGTAGGCACGTCTGCTTCCACCAGTAAAGCAGCTGCGATTCCCTCCTCACCATGCCTTACAACACCCAGCTCTGGGGAGCCCCGTACAATCAGGGAGCATAGCCCCGTGTTAGTTAGCCCTGAATCCTCTGACGCAGATTCAGATGAGGATCAGGCTGTAGCTAACAAAGTCGCAAAATACAAGCTGCCTCTGGAGGATGTAGACGAGCTGTTGAGCGCCATTTATGATACGCTGGAAATTGATAAGGAAGAAACTCAATTGACCAGACATGATAAAATGTATGAGGCTCTGGGGAAAAAGAAAGCTAAGGTATTCCCTATACATAATGTGCTTTCTGACCTTGTCCGCAAGGAATGGGCCGAGCCAGATAAAAAGGTCTTCTTCCCAAATTCCCTAAAAAGGAGATTCCCCTTTGACGAGAGCCCAGAGGCGGTCTGGAATAAAAATCCTAAACTAGACGCCCCCCTGTCCAAAGTCTCCAAGCAGTCTGACCTTGCCTTTGAGGATATGGGTCATTTAAAGGACCCCATGGACAGGAAAACAGACATAGTCTTAAAGAGGGCCTGGGATGCTTCTATGGCAGGTTTAAAACCGGCTCTGGCCACTTCTTGTGTAGCCAGGAACCTAGAGTTCTGGTTAGCCCAACTAGAAGAACATCTAAAGGCAGGCACGCCTAGGGGGGAGATCTTAAAAACCTTCCCTATGCTTTTTAAGGCGACAAGTTTCATCTCTGACGCCTCCACTGATGCCATTAAATTTACGGCTAAAACAGCAGCGCTTTCGGTCGCAGCTAGGAGGTCAGTCTGGATGAAAACTTGGGGGGGAGACACGGCGTCTAAAACACGTTTGTGCAGTGTCCCCTTTACAGGAGACTTAGTCTTCGGGCCTGAACTTGATACCGCCTTGGAAAGAACGGCGGATAAAAAGAAAACCTTTCCCATTAAAAAGAAAAATTTTCAAAGAGTTTTTTCGTCCCTCAAAAGAACCCTCTAAGTCAGAGAAGGAGTTCAAGCCCAAAAAGCATTGGACAGGACAAAAAGGGAAAGGAAAAGGGGGCATACTTTTTAACCGCCCCAATTCAAACCCCAAACCCCAGTGACATCAGGGTCCCGGTGGGAGGAAGATTGATGAACTTTCTCCCACAGTGGGAAAAGACAACCTCAAACGAGTTTGTCTTGAACATTATAAAAAGGGGGTATGCGCTGGAGTTTCACAGCGATCCACCCTCAAAGTTTCTTGTGGCAAAGCTTCCAATAGACTCAGAAAAGGCCAGGGCCTTGCCTCTGTTAATAGGGGAAATGGTGGATCAAGAGGTATTGACGCCAGTCCCTATTCAGGAACAGGGACGGTTTTTACTCGCACATTTTTGTAGTAAAAAAGCCGTCCGGGAGATTCAGACTAATAATGAACCTCTGAACCGCTCCATCCGATACAAAAAATTCCGGATGGAGTCTATTTACTCAATAAGGAATCTACTCCAAAAAGAGGTGTTCATGGCTACCCTGGATTTAAGGGACGCCTATCTGCATATCCCAATAAGGAAGGAATGCCAGAAATTTCTTTGGATGGCGATTCAGATGGACACCAAGGTTTATCATTTCCAGTGCAGGGCACTTCCTTTCGGACTGTCGTCCTCCCCGAGAATCTTTACCAAAGTTCTCGGGGAGGCATTAGTTCCGTTAAGACTACAGTCAGTCACGATTATCCCATATCTAGACGACTTACTTCTCACGGCCCATTCGGAGAAACAACTTCGTCGGGACCTAGAGTTGACTCAGTTCAACCTGAGGCAGCTGGGGTGGATAGTCAGTCTAGAAAAGTCCAAGACTACCCCAACACAGGAAATTTTGTATTTGGGGTACGAGATCCTGTCAGTAGAGCAGAGGATAGTTCTGCCAGAAGAGAAGATATTGAATTTACGCCACAGAATGTCTTTTCTTCAAAGCAGCGCCAAGTGTACAGTGAGGGAGGTGATGTCGGTCTTAGGACTGATGACAGCGGCCATTCCAGCTGTACAATGGGCCAGGTTCCACCAAAGAGACCTTCAAAGTTTTCTGTTGGAAAAATTAAAGGACAGGGATCTGGAAGAAGAGGTTTCAATCCCCACCAGAGTAAAACGCTCCCTCTGGTGGTGGAAAGACTCAGAGAATTTGAACAAAGGGGTTCTCTGGATCTCTCCCATCACGTCCATACTAACTACGGATGCGAGCAGCTGGGGGTGGGGAGCCCACCTCAACTCAGATTGGGCACAAGGCAGGTGGACGCCAGAGGAGAAACTCCTCTCGTCCAATTGGAAAGAGCTAACAGCTGTCCTCAGGGCTCTGTTATTCTTTCAGAATGCAATACAGGGTCATCATCTACAGGTCCGTTCAGACAATATGACGGCTGTAGCGTACATAAACAAGCAAGGGGGCACCAGAAGTCGTCGACTAATGCTGGTGGCCAATCGCATGTTTCTATGGGCAGAATCCAATCTGGCTTCCATCTCCGCAGTTCACCTGAAAGGGGAGCTCAACAACACGGCAGATTTCTTGAGTCGACAACAAGTGTCGAAACAAGAATGGTCTCTACACCCAGAGGTGTTCAAATATATAGCAGCTTACTGGGGAAAACCAGTAGTGGACCTGTTTGCAAGCAAGGTGAATGCAAAAGTTCCAAATTTTTGCTCGCTACACCCAGGAGATCAGCCCTGGGCAGTAGACGCCTTACAGACCCCATGGAACTTCAGTTTAGCGTATGCGTTTCCTCCGCTTCACCTCATCCCAAGAGTTTTAGCGAAATTTCTAGTAGAGAAAACGTGTCTAATCTTAGTGGCACCATTTTGGCCCAAGAGACCATGGTTCACAACGTTGCTACAGTTGACAGACCAACCTCCTCTGAGGCTTCCCTACAGACCAGACCTTCTGTCGCAGGGACCTCTCTTTCATCCACAAGTATCCATGCTGAACCTCTCAGCGTGGTTACTGAGGAGGAAATTTTGAGGAGCAAGGGCCTGTCTGACAGAGTGATTCAGACCCTGCTACAAAGTAAAAAAACCTGTCACTCAGGCCATTTACAGGAAGGTCTGGAGAAAATTTAACAGCTGGTTGAACAGCCGAGGGGAGGTAAATACGGATACAGCAAATATCCTGCAGTTTCTCCAGGAAGGGATAGATAAAGGGCTAACTCCTAGTACTATTAAGGTCCAGATAGCGGCCTTAAGTGTGTACTTAGAGAAAAGGTTGCAGGAAGATCCTTTTATTGCTAGGTTCTGTAAAGCAATCTCCAGACGCAAACCTGTTAGACTTAACATAGCCCCATCCTGGGATCTGTCAGTTGTTCTAAGGGCATTTTTGGGGTCACCTTTTGAACCTATCTCAGAGGCCTCTCTAAGACTAGTCACTTTCAAGACAGTACTGCTTGTGGCAATCACTTCAGCACGCAGAGTTAGTGAAATGCAAGCTCTCTCTGTCAGAGAGCCTTTCCTCCAGATTCTGGAAGACAGAGTCATCCTAAAGACAGACCCTGGGTTCTTACCAAAGGTTGCATCTAATTTCCATAGATCACAAGATATTGTCCTCCCTTCTTTCTGTCAAAAGGCTTCAAACGAGAAAGAAAGGCATTTTCATTTAATAGATGTGAGAAGGTGTATCCTAGAGTATCTTAGGGTAACCAATCCATTTAGAATCTCAGATTCACTTTTTGTTCTTTTTTCCGGACAACGTAAGGGGCAAAAAGCTTCTAAAGTCACCATAGCTAGGTGGATTAGGCTAGCTATAGCAGAGGGCTATAAGACCGTAAACAAAGATCCTCCTGGGGGTATTAAAGCCCACTCCACAAGGGCATTATCAGCATCCTGGGCAGAAAGAGCTGGTGCCACCCCGGAGCAAATATGTAAAGCAGCCACGTGGTCAAGCTTTTCCACCTTTACAAGGCATTATCGACTAGACTTAATGTCCAGTCAGGATCAGGCTTTTGGGAGAAAAGTTCTCCAAGCCGTGGTCCCCCCTAATCTGGTGAGTACTTGGGGATCCTCTCAAGGGCTGTCCTGGAAGACAACTGGGGAAAACTGGAGTTAGACTTACCGGTAACTCCTTTTCCAGTGGTCTTCCAGGACAGCACGATCCCACCCTTTTTTGATTATGTGAATGTACTAACATTATTACCTGTTATGGTTATGTTTTTTGCAGTTCCATCCTTCGGTTCTTGGTGAATGACTGACCAGGGACCTGAGGGACCGCCTTTTGAACTGTTTTGGCAATGTGTTTCCTGGGTCGATGGGAGGGACTCCATCTCTCAAGGGCTGTCCTGGAAGACCACTGGAAAAGGAGTTACCGGTAAGTCTAACTCCAGTTTTCCCATGATGCTCATGCACTCTGCAGTGTAGTTGAGCATCATGGGAAATGTAGTTCCAAAACATCTGGGGTGCCAAGGTTCGCCATCGCTGCTATAGAAGGATATACTTTTTATTTTTTAGGTTTACAACCACTTTAAACCCTTCAGCTGACTTCTAAATTGAACACTTGGCGATACTAAACGCACACGAATAAAGTGGTATTCCCACGCTATAAAAAGTAAAAGATGTGTAGTGTATGGTGCTGCGCTGTTACAGGTAAGGAGAGTAAACTTGAAACATAAATGACACACATAACTAATCAAATAATTGAACAAGCTAAACACTGCATAGTGCTATGGCAATAAACTACCAAAGAATCCTAAACATTATTATTATTATTTTATGTACTTGTATAGCGCCGTTATTTACGCAGCACTTTACATATACATTGCACATTCACATCAGTCCCTACCCTCAAGGAGCTTACAATCTAAGATCCCCAACACATTCATATACGAGGGACAATTTAGACAGAAGCCAATTAACCTCCCAGCATGTCTTTGGAGTGTGGGAGGAAACCGGAGTACCCGGAGGAAACCCACGCAGGCACGGAGAACATGCAAACTCCAGGCAGGTAGTGTCGTGGTTGGGATTCGAACCAGTGACCCTTCTTACTGCTAGGTGAGAGTGCTACCCACCACACCACTGTGCCGCCCAAACATATCAGCATCTGGCTGGGTAGCAAACCAATTTTCAGGTAGAGAGTAAGAACGTGTCCAAAGGTGCAACTTCTGCAAATAATCGTGCAAATTGTGACTCATGCAAAAAAATGGCAAACATAATAGTGACCCAAATCTATAAAGTAAATCCTAAATGTGGGCCTCAAGTCCTAGGTGACAGTGCTGGGGAGTAATGGGTGGAATGGTGTATTCCCTCTTTCACTCTGTGCATAATATAAACAGTAAAGATGGGTGTCTTTTTTTCTTCCTATGTAGTGAAACCTAAGTGCAGGGTGGACTCTCGCCTTGCTGCTGTAAGGTAACGGCATATGTGGATAATGTTGGAGATCCAAGGTGATTATGATCAGTCTCGCTGTGGGCTCCTGTGGCTGGATAAAAACAACTTCCTCTAGGGGCCTTCTCCTGGTTGGCGATTCCCACCGGGATGAGTATATTATATGTGCTCCTTTTTAAAAAGGATTAATGTTCTGGGAGTCCCTCCCGGGCATACCTATAAGGTATATAGAATGAAAGCAGGGGTCCCAGATAGTGTAATATTGTAAACGTAAAGATGTTTAGTACAACTGATGTACTTGCATAAGCACTTGAAAAAATAAGATGTAATCCACGAGCAGTGAGCTTATATTCCAACGTCACTTTTTTAGTGTGCCTGTCCCAGCGCGTAGCGTCGCCCCCATGTGACTTCATGATCCCCTGATAGTCACGTGGGCGTGGCGCTTCGCCTTGGGACAGACAGGCACACTGGAAGTGACGTCGGAATACGAGCTCGCTGCTCATGGATTACATGTTATTTCAAGTGCTTATGTGAGTACATCAGCTGTCTTTTTAAATATTATTGCTTTTACAATATTACACTATCTGGGACCCCTTCTTTCATTCTATATACCTTATAGGTAAGCCCGGGAGGCACTCCCAGAACATCCGTTTTTAAAGGAGCAAATTTAATATACTCATCCCGGTGGGAAACGCCAACCAGGAGAAGTCCCCGTAGAGGAAGTCTAAGAGACGCCCATCTTTATGGTTTATACACCATTCCACCCACTACTCCCCAGCACTGTCACCTAGGACTTGAGACTCACGTTTCGGATTTACTTTATTTGTGTCACTATATTATGTTTGTCGTTTTATTTACATGAGTCACAATTTGCAGAAGTTGCACCTTTGGACATATTCTTACTCTCTACCTGTTAATTGGTTTGCTGCCCAGCCAGATGCTGATCTGTTTGATTCTTTGGTAGTTCATTGCCATAGCACTTTGCACAGTGTTTCGCTTGCTCACATTTCAATTTGATTTGTTTTTATGTGCGTCATTTATTCGTTCAAGTTTACGCTCCTTACCTGTAACAGTGCAGCACCATACACTACACAACTAAACGCACACTGTTTAATTTTTTTTTGTCCTTTCTGTTTCAGTAAATGGATGATGGGTGTGGAAGCAATTGGGCGGCAGTGCAGCTGCCTGAATGCTTCCACCTTACATGCAGGAGTCTGCTTGTCATTTTTACACACACAATCCCAGTGGCTGCAGCTATCGGATTGTGTGTAAAAACCCCCACTGTTAGGCCCGTATGATGTACCGACCTGGCAGCGAAAGGGTTTATTATGGCTCTAATCAATATTCAAAAATGTTAGTACCATACTGGCTTTGAGTGTGTAAAAAAAAAAATAAAAAAAAAAAAATAAAAACAAAATCTGCACTAATGCAATTGATCAAAACTTTGTTGCTTTCAAGAAACTTCCCCTGTGAATATTTACCAGCACTGACTGGCTGCAGCAGTTTAGAAATGGCTCTTGCTATATTGCATTTGATAAAATAAGGCCAGAATTTTTTTAGCTGATGTCTGTCTTTGCATGGTGTCTGTTTTTTCAGTTTTGTGCTTTTGGCTTTTGATAATTAATTCTAAGCAGTTGTTTACGTCTAACAGATAAATTGATGCGTTGCGTCCGCTGCCCAGTTGCCTACCACAGTGGAGAATCCTGTATCGCAGCAGGATGCACAGTGCTGTCACCTTTCAGCATCATCTGCACTGCACACTTTGCCGCCAAGAGGGGCAACAGTCATCATAGTCATGTCAATGTGAGCTGGTGTTTCATATGCTCCAAAGGTGAGAGAGCCTTTTCTATTTGATTTTATGTTGATTAGAATTTTGTGCTGGAGATTTAGTTTATAACAAAGAAAAAAAAAAAAACGCATGTTAACAGTATCTGCTTGATTGTTTTTTTCATTTCTACAGCCAGATTAAATTAATATTCTGGCCAGGCTTAGGAGTGTATTTACAACTGCTTTTTCTCCTAGAAGAAAAGCATTTAGAAGAGCCCCAGTGCATGAGGCCTTAAAGTTGGCAATGGCAGCTGCCATATTTGTATTGGTCCTTTTTTTTTTTTTTTTTTTATTTAGCATTTAAAGTATATCGAGGAGTCTGCTTCATAATTTAGAAGCTGGTTAGACTGTAAAATAACAACTAGGGAGCTACCATTGCTTTTATGTTGCCTGGCTTAGGGCAAGGTTCACTTTACCCCCTGACCCACAGATACTGAACCTCTATAGCAATTCCCAACCCGTCTTTGCACCATCACAGATGGCACCAAGATCTGATGCCTGGAGCTTAGAGTTAGCAGTGATGTCACCCCTTAGGCTGGCTTTAGATGGATTGAGGAATGGCTGGTTCAGCAAGTACACAATGGATTTTGATCCTTCTATGGCCGTTCCCAGTGATCAGCTTCTCTTGACCGGGAATGTTGGAAAATTTTCATTTGTTCAGTGTATTGCAGCCAGTCATCTACAGTACTAATCAGATTATTCTGAGGACTCCTCGCTGTCAGAATACAATAGCACAGCAGGTATGATCCTCCATCTACCCTGCTTGTGTACATGGGGAAATCAGTTTTTGGGTTGTTTTGAGAGCCTGAGACGGCTATCAGTCCAGGCACCTGGCGGATCCAGACTCCCAGGGTCGGGATGAACGCGGTACCTGGACTGATCTGTGTGCCATCAGCAGAGAGCTGACTTTAGACTGCGCTCTGCTGAAAATGGGTCACAGGAGTGCAAAACTAAGCACTCCTGTGACCCATAGGAGAGGTCCAGCCAAATGAGCTCAGGTTGGACTTCTCCTTTTTAATATTTGATTCTAGCCCTCAGGAAACATTTAAATCTTTATACTATAATTAGAGAGGCATTGTATGTACTACTTTTAGAGTTCTGGACATAGTTTTTATAATAAGCTCATAATATTGCTTTTAAAGAGATTTATAAAGCTATAAAAAAAATTTTATTAAAATAATGAACATGCTTGTCTGCTCTGTGCAATGGTATTGCACAGAGCGGCCTTTAACGACTTGTTGACCTGCTCTCGCAGATATACAGCAGCAGGTCGGCACTCCTGCGCAAAGTGTCGTACATGTACGTCACTCCGTGCTAGCGTGCGTGCACTGCAGGTCCCGCGCACTCAATGTCGCCAGTGGCCCACGATCGTAGACAAGGCATTTCCCTGTTCTGCCTAGTGACATGACAGCTCTTCTGTTCCCAGTGGTCTGGAACAGTGATCTTTCATGTCCCTGCCAGCCCATCCCCCCGCTACAGTTAGAACATGCCAGGGAACACACTTAACCCCTTGATCACCCCCTAGTGTTAACCCCTTCCCTGCCAGTGTCATTTTTACATTGGTCAGTGCTATAAAAATGCACTGATCAATGTAAAAATGACACTGGCAGGGAAGAGGTTAACACTAGGGGGCGATCAAGTGATTAAGTTTGGTACCTCAGGATGTTCTAACTGTAGGGGGATGGGCTCGCAGGGACATGACAGGGATCACTGTTCCAGATCACTGGGAACACTGTCACTTGTCCCCAAAAAGTGTAATTTGGGGTCAGATTTGTCCGCCACAATGTTGCTGTTGTGCTAAAAATTGCAGATCGCCATTACCAGTAAAAATTTTTTTTTAAAAAGTCCCTAAAGCTATCCCGTAGTTTAGCCTATTGCGAATTTTTTTTTTATGTAGAAAAATATATATCGGCCTAAACTGAGTACATTTTTTATTTATTGTTTTTTCAAAATTGTCGCTCCAAAAGAAAGCTCAATTTGTGGGGGATAAAAGACATCAATTTTGTTTTAAGTACAGCAGCGTCGCACGACTGCAATTGTCAGTTAAAGTGACAGTGCTGTATCGAAAAAAAATGGCCTGGTCAGGAAGGGGGCAAATCCTTCCGGGGCTGAATTTTTTTTTTTTTTTTTTTTTTTTTTTTTTTTTTTTCTGGGGTTCCCTCGTTGGAGCTTTAGGCTCTTCTGTGTGTGCCACCACAGCAAGCCACTTGCTATGGGTACACTCTCCCTAGCCGGACTGTGTGCAGCTCTGACCTGAGAGCAGCAGTGCCGGTTCGAGATGGAACTCTGTTAAATATTTAGCGGGTGCTGATCACTGTGGGTTTTTTTTTTTTTTTTTTTTTTCCTTTATGCAGATGATACATTAGGATAAAACAAACCTTAAAGTGATACTAAACACACACTGTTTAATTTACATTGTCCCTTCTATTTCTGTATGTGGATGATGGCACTGTAATTATTTTAATTTAAGAAAAAAAAACACATCTAAATACCTTCTTTCCTGTTTTTAAATTGTCATACAATATATATATTTGATATCAAATCTATCTTATTTTTTAACAAGTGTGGGCGGATTTCTGCTAGTCACAGGCTGTGTCACGCACCCCCAATCTTTGTCTTAGAATAAAAGGGAGGTGATGCCTCCATTAATCTACATGTAATATCCCACCCCCATTGTGTTTAGCTGGTGTGTGGGCATGGAGGAGAGGAGGGAGGGAGTGGGCTGTCATTTACCACTGTGTATACGTCCACATGTGTGTCTATAGTCACATGGGCTGCTCAGATGCGACAGGGAGGAAATGCGCAGCATAGAAACTCTCTGAAAACTGAGCATGTGCAGAGTTGCCGCCACAGCTGCAAAATACCTAGCTGAATTGGGGACATGAACAGAAGGGAGAGACAGAATAGCAGGATCAACCCTTTATTTTTTTTTTTTTCACAATACAGAAAACAAGTCTCATAGTGAGTATGAACAGTATGTAATACACCATTTGTTGTTAGTTTTTTGATGTCGGTTTAGTGACACTTTAAGCTTCAACAACTTTAACCGCTTCAGCCCCGGAATATTTTACCTCCTCCTTGACCAGAGCACTTTTTGCGAATCGGCACTGCGTCGCTTTAATTGACAATTGCGCGGTCGTACGGCGCTGCGCCCAAACACAATTGACGCCCCCCCCCCCCCCCCCCCCCCCCCCCCCACAAATAGAGCTTTCTTTTGATGGTATCTGATCACCTCGGCGGTTTTTATTTTTTGTGCTATAAAGAAAAAAAGCGTCCATTTTGAAAAAAACACCATTCTTTACTTTTTGCAAAAATATCCCTCAAATATATAAAACATTTTTTTTTTCCTCAGTTCAGGCCGATATTCTACATATATTTGGTAGAAAAAAATTCGCAATAAGCGTATATTGAATGGTTTGCGCAAAAGTTATTGCGTCTACAAAATAGGGGATAGATTTATGGCATTTTTATTTATTTTTATTTTTTTTATTGGTAATGGCGGCGATCTGCGATTTTTATCGGGACTGCGACATGGCGGACACATCAGACACTTTTGACACTATTTTGGGACCACTGTCATTTATACAGCGATCAGTGCTATAAAAATGCACTTTACTGTGTGACACTGGCAGGGAAGGGGTTACCTACTCGGGGGTGGTGAAGGGATTAAAGTGGGAGTCCGGCGACCAATCTTTTTTTTTTTTTGGTCATTGAGACACTTTGCTAATCCCAAAATAATACTCAGTTTGGGTGTAATATTTCCGCCTCTGTCTGTTTTCATACTGAAGAATAACTTTAAAAATGTGATGCTGGCTGTTTCCATCTTGCTTGTGGGCGCATGTGAAGCCCACAAGCATTGATTTCGGGATGCGGTGAATGCTGTTCATTCACAGCATGATCATTGTTCCCGCACTGAATCTTGGGAAGCCTGACACTAAGCTCCCAGGAGACAGTGCGGCGCCAAGGAAAGGCAATAAACGCGCCTACTCCCATAGGAGGAGAGACAGGAAGTGCCACAATAAAGTACAATATAAAGGTAATTACAGCGATAAAAAAAATTTTCGTGCGGCATTTGAACATCTATGCAATTAACTGAAGGGAGTAAGATTAAGTTAAAAATTTGAGCGGAACCCCGCTTTAAGTGTGTCCTAGGGAGTGATTCTAAATTGGGTGGGGGGGGGGGGGGGAGATGTGGTCTACCTAGGACATGACGGTGATTGCTGTAGATCTCACAGTAGATCTGTCATGACACAAGGCAGACCGGGGAAATGTCTTGTTTACATAGGCACTTCCCTGTTCTGCGGCTCCGTGACACGATCGCCGGGAGACCGGCGAACATCGAGTCTGCCGGTCCTGCGGTCATGCTGTACGCGGCGGTTGCGCGCCTTCTATCCCTGCCTCTTAAAGGGAACGTACAGGTAAGCCCATTTGCACACTGCTGCCATTGTGTCGCCGTACATTGGCATGCAGTGGTTAAAATGATCCAGTCTTGTATTAACACAGTGTAGTAGCCCTGACTAATATGCAGTTCCAGTAAGTGGTTGTAAGCGCAGCAATTACTACCTTTTTTTTTTTTTTTTTTTTTTGCAAGTTAAGTGTCCATTGTGAGTCTCCATTTTATTTGTTTTGTTGCATGTGCAGGTGGAAGTCTCTTGTGCTGTGAGTCATGTCCCTCTGCTTTCCACCCTGAATGCTTGAATATTGAGATGCCAGAGGGAACCTGGTTTTGCAATGACTGCAGAACAGGGAAAAAACCACAATACCAAGACATCATTTGGGTGAAACTGGGCAATTACAGGTATGCTTGCCATCACTATTTAATTTTACTACTTTTTGGACTTGCCTTCTTGATCCAAAGATCCTTCAGACCTGTCCATTGTTTGTGTTGGAGGGTTGCCCCCCCCTTCTTATAGTAGCAATTCATTTCATGAGGACTGTTGATTTGTTGCGTGAACACATTGCCTTTCTTTATTAAGTACATTTAAAATGCTTTGTTTGTAAAACAGATGGTGGCCGGCAGAAGTGTGTCACCCCAAAAACATTCCTCCGAATATTCAGAACATGAAGCATGAGATTGGAGAGTTCCCAGTTTTCTTTTTCGGTTCCAAAGACTATTACTGGACCCACCATGCTCGAGTGTTCCCTTACATGGAGGGTGATAGAGGGAGCAAACATCACGGTGTAAAAAGCATTGGCAAGGTCTTTAAAAATGGTATGTTGGTACAGTAACTATGTTAAAGTGGTTGTAATCCTAAAAAAAAAAAAATGATCCTGATCCTTTAAAGCATGTTACACAGCACAGTGTTTGTGCTGTCATTTACCCCTCTCTATGTGGTTGATTATGCCAGTTCCTGTGTCCCCCTGTCTCTGTTGACCAGGGTAATCATCGCTGCTGAGTACTGATTCAGTTTACGTGTCTCCATCATCCGCTGCTCTCCTTTCTCCCCCCTGCCTGTCAGCTCGGGTGTATGTAGTATGAACATTAAGAAATCCTGTAATCCGCTGTGTTACAAGATTATATCATGTGCAGTGTGTGTCTTTGTGTAAAATGTTTGTGTGAAAATACTTTATTTACAGTGCGCTGGGCGTTCACGTGACCTCCCGCCTCCTCACATTCCGGCTGACATCATCCCTCTGCACTGCTCAGAGCGGGGAAGGAGAGCTCTGGCGGGTCACGTGAGTGCCCAGCTGCGCTGTAAATAAGGTTTTTATCACAATCCTTTTGCACAAAGACACATACTGCACATTATATAATCCTGTAACACCCTGGATTACAGGATTATTTAATGTTGACTTTACAACCACTTTGAGCAATTCTGCTCCAATGCTTAATCGTGTGTGGTGGTGGATACTGTTTAGGACCCCAAATGTGTCATTGCTTTGAGATCCCAAAAATGTTTCTGAATAGATCAATGCAATGTGAAAATATTTTATAGAAAACCTTTTTTGATCTGTCTTTCATTCAGTCTTCTTTATTGTTTCTGCCAAACAGCTTTGCAAGAAGCAGAAGATCGTTTTTGTGAGATAAATTCACAGCGGAAAGCAAAAGAAACTCAAGAAAATGAGAAAAAGCCACCACCATATAAACACATAAAGGTATAAATATTAACAAAAATAAGTGGTTAGTTTACTTTGGTGATTGTATATGCTTGGTGTTCTTTCACCCCATAATTACTGAACAGATCATAGTGTGCCTAAATCTTTAACCACTTGCCGACCGTGCACTGTAGTTTTACTACTACATTGTGGGCCAGCTGCTCAGAATTGTGTGTATGTGTGTATATATATATATTTATTTATTTATTTATTTATTTATTTATTTTTTTTATTTTTTATTTTTTTTTTTCTTTTATATAAAAAAAAAATTATTAAAAATATTAAAGACCTAGCAGATAAGAGCACAAACGCGGGCTCAGCCGCTGTGCTAAACATACGAACAGAACAATATATCCATTCAAGAAAAAAAATGCACATATAGTAACATAACATGTATATCATTGTGGTATAGCAAGTGGTCTCATAAAGTTCAAGTAAGTGCGTCTTCTTTCTTTCAGGTATCGACAGGTGGTCTGATGTTTATTTCTATAACGGGTCTTGCATCTATATTCTGGTGTAGGGATCTGAGATATTGGGGTTAGGGGTAGGGTTAAGAGCGTGATTGGGGGGGCGGGGGGAGGCTCGGGGTATAAAGACATGTCCACCAAATATGTAGAAGGGATCCCAACTCCTCCTCACATCTCCAACAGTTTGAGGAAAATGAAGGAAAGATTTTGTGTAACCTGAGGGGGGGGTCCCATACCATCTTGAGAATATTTTGAATGCATTCTCTTGTGTGTACACGTTAACTGTTCCTTTTGTGTATACTTGTATATTTTTTTTTTCCCAGTCTTGGTCTAATAGATCGATTAAGAGCTCTGCATTTCTAGGTAGGGGGCGCACCCATGCCCAGCTGTGGTGTCACTGGCTCAAGCACATTCCGATCACTGATTCCCAGGCAAAACACAATGCTCTCTACTGACAGCAGAAGTTTTTGTTTCCCTACAAAGCGGGGAATAAAAACTGGTACATTGCTAAGTAAAATCAGCACACATTACACACATTGTTTACTACACTTTTTAACACCTTGATTGCCCCATATGTTAACCCTTTCCCAGCCCGTGTCATTAGCACAGCGTCTGTGTTTATTATCAGCTCTGATCACTGTATTGCTGTCACTGGAGGTGGCAGTTAGCCAGTTCCCACAAAGTGTCAGTGTTTGCCCACCGTTCTGCTATAAGTCGCTGATCACTGCCATTACTAGCATAAAAATGCCAGTATATATCTGTAGACTCAAATTGATCAATATATACTTATTGGGATTTCATTTTTTAACCAGACATGTAGCAGAATAAATTTTGGCCTAAATTTATGAAGAAATTGGATTTTTAAATTTTTTATTTAATGTTTTTAACCGAAAGTAGAAAATATTGGGATTTTTTTTTGTTTGTTTCTAGTGCAAAACCCAGAGGTGATCCAATACCACCAAAAGAAATCTATTTGTGTGGAACAAATTATAGAAATGTTTGCATACAGGATTGCATGACCGTGCAATTACCAGTTAACCACTTCCTGCCCGTCCTATAGACAAATGACTGCCGTACGGTGGTTTATTATCCTGAGTCGACGTCTTATGACATCCTTTCAGGAACCGCCGATCGCAGGGCCGCGCAGCGACATCTGTCACTGGCCGTGTTCACGGGACACAATCGATAGCCGATCAGAGTACCAGCTCGCTCGCCGGTACCATGTGACCACATGACAAATTACAGTAGGTCACATGACAATTGTACACAATGATATATATAAAACACAAAGCGCTGTGATGCTAAATAGCTGATAATTACACATAAAACCAAGTGAGGCTGCTATCAAAAGAGTGTTTTCAGAGTCACTTAAAAAGAATAAATAATATTTGAAGCGCTTCACAATGTGCATGAAAATGAATAAATATAAATAGTCAAATAAATCCAGCGGTGAGTAAAAATTTCTAAAAAATCCAGCAATCAAAATAGTGTAAAATTATAAAAAATTAGTGACACCAAATGTGTAAAAAAATTCACATAAAAAATCCACATAAAAATAAATATATAGGGATGTATTCAGAAGGTTCAATTATGCAGGTGTAGAATCCTGATTGGTATAGAGCTTTTGATCACTAGCAAAGCTGTTTAAAAACACTTGCTTAATTAAGGTGCTCATTGACCTTCATAGTAAAAATGTGTTTTTTGCTTCTATTCACAACCAATGTGAGAATCAAACAGGCAGATAGGAGAAAAAACCAATCATTGTGCAATAGTTAGGATACCAAGGTACACAGGCAAACTTCAATCCACTCACGTGTGCCTTATAATGATAAGGCATATGCAGGTTTTACTATAGCAGTCAGCCGCCTTAGACAGGAGCAGATTCAGTGCAGTACACTGTGATACTGCTGATCTGCACAGAGCGTCCTTGGCTCCTCCCACGCGTTACATCACAGTCACGTGACTTTTTCAAGGAGCCACGTGAAAAAGTCACGTGACTGATGTAACGCGTGGGAGGAGCCAAGGACGCTCTGTGCAGATCAGCAGTATCACACAGTGTACTGCACTGAATCTGCTCCTGTCTAAGGCTGCTGACTGCTATAGTAAAACCTGCATATGCCTTATTATAAGGCACACGTGAGTGGATTGAAGTTTGCCTGTGTACCTTGGTATCCTAACTATTGCACAATGATTGGTTTTTTTCTCCTATCTGCCTGTTTGATTCTCACATTGGTTGTGAATAGAAGCAAAAAACACATTTTTACTATGAAGGTCAATGAGCACCTTAATTAAGCAAGTGTTTTTAAACAGCTTTGCTAGTGATCAAAAGCTCTATACCAATCAGGATTCTACACCTGCATAATTGAACCTTCTGAATACATCCCTATATATTTTTATGTGAATTTTTTTACACATTTGGTGTCACTAATTTTTTATAATTTTACACTATTTTGATTGCTGGATTTTTTAGGAATTTTTACTCACCGCTGGATTTATTTGACTATTTATATTTATTCTTATATATTCATTTTCATGCACATTGTGAAGCGCTTCAAATATCATTATTTAATTGTACACAATGGATGGCTTTCTTTCATGCCATCCAATGTGTACAACTGTTGCTAGCTGCGATTGGTCAATTTAAACACATGGTGCAGACAGGGCCAATCACAGCCCATATGTACCATGTTTGACCAATCACAGCTAATCACAACAAAACAGACTGAATCAGTTTTCATTCAGTAAAATGCTTGCTTATAGCAATGTAATGCAATGTTATAAGCAAACAATGTGTTTTAAAAAAAAATTAAAATCCTGATCACTTCCCCAGAGCAGTACAATGTTACTAGTATAGTAACATATCATTTATAATGTGTTTGTTTTTTATTTTCTTCTTCTTCTTACTGTCACTAGTCGGTGTCCCCGATTACCAACACACTGCACTGTTGAGTGTTAAAAATTCCAAATGATTTTTTTTTTTTTTTTAATTCTTCATTATTTAAAAAATTACGTCCAAAGCCGCCATGCCTCCTACTAAATACCTTGGACTGACTACTTTCCAAAAAGGGGTCGTGGCGGGTATTTGTACTGTCCTGGCATTTTAGGGCCTCAAGAAATGAGACGGGCCGTCTGTACATCAGGGTTGATCAATTTTCAGATGTATATAACATAGTTGGTAGACACTCTAACTTTCACACAGACTAAATAATATACACAGAGTTGTTGTTATTTTCACCAAAGAAATGTAGCAGAATACATTTGGGCTAAATTTAATGAACAATTATTTGATAAATTTTATAACGGAAACAAAAAAACTTTTAATTTAGCAAAAAATTTAAAAAACCCAGTGGTGATTCAATACTACCAAAAGAAAGCTGCCAGGTATTGAAGTGGTTAAAGTAGCGCAGTGCCGAATAGCAAAAATGGCCTGGTCATGAATAAGGGAAAAACCTTCTGGAGCTAAAGTGCCTAAAGAAATGAAAGGACGTTGGCCCCTTAATTATTGTATCACTATTTTTGTATTCCATCTGCTTTTTAGGTCAATAAGCCATATGGCAAAGTCCAAGTTTACACTGCTGATATCTCTGAAATTCCTAAGTGCAATTGTAAGCCGTCGAGCGATAAACCCTGTGGATTAGACTCTGAATGTCTAAACCGGATGCTGATGTATGAGTGCCACCCTCAAGTGTGTCCTGCTGGGGCGAGGTGTCAGAATCAGTGTTTTACCAAGCGCCAGTATCCTGAGACCAAGATCATCAAGACTGAGGGCAAAGGATGGGGGCTGATAGCCACTCGAAAAATAAAGAAGGTAAGCAGCAAATAGAATATATAGTAGTGAATAGTTTTTTTTGGGATTTTTTTTTTTTTTTTTTTTTTCTGACCAACGTTCTCTTTATTTAACCTCTATAACATAATGTCCATATACTTATACAACTTTGCATCGGGTATTTCCTGTTGGAGGATCTAAACTGTGGAAGCAGAGGACAAATGACTAGTTACCAGTATTGCCTAAAGGCTCCCTGCAGGTGGTCCCTATTGCTGACCATGCTTTATTCCACACTGACTGTGTGGAGATGGCTATCTTAGTAGAGAATCTGGGCTTTGCTAACTCATTTCAAAGTTGCTCCCTTAACCACTTGCCGACCGCCTCACGCCTATATACGTGAGCAGAATGGCACGGGCAGGCAAAATCACGTACCCGATACGTGATGCCTTCCCGCGGGCGGGGGGTCCGATTGGACCCCCCCCCCCCCGGTGCCAGCGGCGGTCGGCTTTGGTCTGCCAGCGATCAGATGAGGGGGAGGCCATCCGATCGTGGCCCCCCCCCCCCCTCGCGATCGCTCCCAGCCAATGAGAAACATCCCCTGCCTCTGTATTGTACACAGAGGCAGAGGATGTGATGTCATCTCTCCTCGGCTCGGGAGTTTCCGTTCCAGCGCCAAGGGGAGAAGACATGTGAGTGAGTGCACCAACACTACACAACACAGTAGAACATGCCAGGCACACTAAACACCCCGATCCCCATCCCCCCCCCCCCCCCCCCCCCCCCCCCCGTCACAAACTGACACCAAGCAGGTTGTTTTTTTTGTTTTTTTTTTTCTTCCCTGATTACTGCATAGTGTCAGTTTGTGACAGTTAGAAGTGTTAGGACAGTGAGTATTACCCCCTGTAGGTCTAGGGTACCCCCCCCCCTAATAAAGTTTTAACCCCTTGATCACCCCCCGTCACCAGTGTCACTAAGCGATCATTTTTCTGATCGCTGTATTAGTGTCACTGGTTCTGCTAGTTAGGGACGTAAATAATGAGGTTCGCCGTCAGCGTTTTATAGCGACAGGGACCCCCATATACTACCTAATAAATGTTTTAACCCCTTGATTGCCCCCTAGTTAACCCTTTCACCACTGATCACCGTATAAGTGTTACGGGTGACGCTGGTTAGTTCGTTTATTTTTTATAGTGTCAGGGCACCCGCCGTTTATTACCGAATAAAGGTTTAGCCCCCTGATCGCCCGGCGGTGATATGCGTCGCCCCAGGCAGCGTCAGATTAGCGCCAGTACCGCTAACACCCACGCACGCAGCATACACCTCCCTTAGTGGTATAGTATCTGAACGCATCAATATCTGATCCGATCAGATCTATACTAGCGTCCCCAGCAGTTTAGGGTTCCCAAAAACGCGGTGTTAGCGGGATCAGCCCAGATACCTGCTAGCACCTGCGTTTTGCCCCTCCGCCCGGCCCAGCCCACCCAAGTGCAGTATCGATCGATCACTGTCACTTACAAAACACTAAACGCATAACTGCAGCGTTTGCAGAGTCAGGCCTGATCCCTGCGATCGCTAACAGTTTTTTTGGTAGCGTTTTGGTGAACTGGCAAGCACCAGCGGCCTAGTACACCCCGGTCATAGTCAAACCAGCACTGCAGTAACACTTGGTGACGTGGCGAGTCCCATAAGTGCAGTTCAAGCTGGTGAGGTGGCAAGCACAAGTAGTGTCCCGCTGCCACCAAAAAGACAAACACAGGCCCGTCGTGCCCATAGTGCCCTTCCTGCTGCATTCGCCAATCCTAATTGGGAACCCACCGCTTCTGCAGCGCCCGTACTTACCCCCCATTCACATCCCCAACCAAATGCAGTCGGCTGCATGAGAGGCATTTTTATGTCCTCCCGAGTACCCCTACCCAACAAACCCCCCCAAAAAAAGATGTTGTGTCTGCAGCAAGCGCGGATATAGGCGTGACACCCGCTATTATTGTCCCTCCTGTCCTGACAATCCTGGTCTTTGCATTGGTGAATGTTTTGAACGCTACCATGCACTAGTTGAGTATTAGCGTAGGGTACAGCATTGCACAGACTAGGACACACTTTCACAGGATCTCCCAAGATGCCATCGCATTTTGAGAGACCCGAACCTGGAACCGGTTACCGTTATAAAAGTTACAAGTTTGCAAAAAAAACACAAAAAAAAAATAGTTGTCGTTTTTATTGTTCTCTCTCTCTCTCTATTCTCTCTCTATTGTTCTGCTCTTTTTTACTGTGTTCTATTCTGCAATGTTTTATTGTTATTATGTTTTATCATGTTTGCTTTTCAGGTATGCAATTTTTTATACTTTACTGTTTACTGTGCTTTATTGTTAACCATTTTTTGTCTTCAGGTACGCCATTCACGACTGAGTGGTTATACCAGAATGATGCCTGCAGGTTTAGGCATCATCTTGGTATCATTCTTTTCAGCCAGCGGTCGGCTTTCATGTAAAAGCAATCCTAGCGGCTAATTAGCCTCTAGACTGCTTTTACAAGCAGTGGGAGGGAATGCCCCCACCGTCTTCCGTGTTTTTCTCTGGCTCTCCTGTCTCAACAGGGAACCTGAGAAAGCAGCCGGTGATTCAGCCAGCTGACCATAGAGCTGATCAGAGACCAGAGTGGCTCCAAACATCTCTATGGCCTAAGAAACCGGAAGCTACGAGCATTTTATGACTTAGATTTCGCCGGATGTAAACAGCGCCATTGGGAAATTGGGGAAGCATTTTATCACACCGATCTTGGTGTGGTCAGATGCTTTGAGGGCAGAGGAGAGATCTAGGGTCTAATAGACCCCAATTTTTTCAAAAAAGAGTACCTGTCACTACCTATTGCTATCATAGGGGATATTTACATTCCCTGAGATAACAAAAATGATTTAAAAAAAAAAAAAAAATTAAAGGAACAGTTTAAAAAGAAGATAAAAAAGCAAAAAAATAATAAAAAAAAAAAAAAAAGCACCCCTGTCCCCCCTGCTCTCGCGCTAAGTCGAACGCAAGCGTCGGTCTGGCGTCAAATGTAAACAGCAATTGCACCATGCATGTGAGGTATCACCGCGAAGGTCAGATCGAGGGCAGTATTTTTAGCAGTAGACCTCCTTTGTAAATCTAAAGTGGTAACCTGTAAAGGCTTTTAAAAATGTATTCATTTTGTTGCCACTGCACGTTTGTGCGCAATTTTAAAGCATGTCATGTTTGGTATCCATGTACTCGGCTTAAGATCATCTTTTTTTATTCCATCAAACATTTGGGCAATATAGTGTGTTTTAGTGCATTAAAATTTAAAAAAGTGTGTTTTTTCCACAAAAAATGCGTTTGAAAAATCGCTGCGCAAATACCATGTGAAAAAAAAAAATGAAACGCCCACCATTTTAATCTGTAGGGCATTTGCTTTAAAAAAATATATGTTTGGTGGTTCAAAGTAATTTTCTTGCAAAAAAAAATAACTTTTTCATGTAAACAATAAGTGTCAAAGGGCTTTGTCTTCAAGTGGTTAGAAGAGTGGGTGATGTGTGACATAAGCTTCTAAAATGTTGTGCATAAAATGCCAGGATAGTTCAAAACCCCCCCAAATGACCCCATTTTGGAAAGTAGACACCCCAAGCTATTTGCTGAGAGGCATGTCGAGTCCATGGAATATTTTATATTGTGACACAAGTTGCGGGAAAGACAAAATTTTTTTTTTTTTTTTTTTTTTTTTTTTTTTTTTTGCACAAAGTTGTCACTAAATGATATATTGCTCAAACATGCCATGGGGATATGTGAAATTACACCCCAAAATACATTCTGTTGCTTCTCCTGAGTACGGGGATACCACATGTGTGAGACTTTTTGAGAGCCTAGCCGCCCACGGGACCCCGAAAACCAAGCACCGCCTTCAGGCATTCTAACGGCGTAAATTTTTGATTTCTCTCTTTACTGCCTATCACAGTTTCGGAGGCCATGGAATGCCCAGGTGGCACAAACCCCCCCCAAATGACCCATTTATATATGGAAAGTAGACACCCCAAGCTATTTTCTGAGAGGTATCGTGAATATTTTGCAGACCTCACTTTTTGTCACAAAGTTTTGAAAATTGAAAAAAGAAAAAAAAAAATTTTCTGGTCTTTCTTTTTCAAAAACAAATGAGAGCTGCAAAATACTCACCATGCCTCTCAGCAAATAGCTTGGGGTGTCTACTTTCCAAAATGGGGTCATTTGGGGGGGTTTTGTGCCATCTTGGCATTTTATGGCCTTCAAAACTGTGATGGGTAGTGAGGAGTGAAATCAAAAATTTATGCCCTTAGAAATCCTGAAGGCGGTGCTTGGTTTTCGGGGCCCCGTACGCGACTAGGCTCCCAAAAAGTCCCACACATGTGGTATCCCCGTACTCGGGAGAAGCGGCTGAATGTATTTTGGGGTGCAATTCCACATATGCCTATGGCCTGTGTGAGCAATATATTATTTAGTGACAACTTTTTGTAATTTTTTTTTTTTTTTTTTTGTCATTATTCAATCACTTGGGACAAAAAAATAAATATTCAATGGGTTCAACATGCCTCTCAGCAATTTCCTTGGGGTGTCTACTTTCCAAAATGGGGTCATTTGGGGGGGTTTTGTACTGCCCTGCCATTTTAGCACCTCAAGAAATGACATAGGCAGTCATAAATTAAAAGCTGTGTAAATTCCAGAAAATGTACCCTAGTTTGTAGACGCTATAACTTTTGCGCAAACCAATAAAAAATATACGCTTATTGACATTTTTTTTACCAAAGACATGTGGCCAAATACATTTTGGCCTAAATGTATGACTAAAATTTAGTTTATTGGATTTTTTTTTATAACAAAAAGTAGAAAATATCATCTTTTTTCAAAATTTTCGGTTTTTTTCCGTTTTTATAGCGCAAAAAATAAAAACGGCAGAGGTGACCAAATACCATCAAAAGAAAGCTCTATTTGTGGGAAGAAAAGGACGCAAATTTCGTTTGGGTACAGCATTGCATGACCGCGCAATTAGCAGTTAAAGCGACGAAGTGCCAAATTGTAAAAAGTGCTCTGGTCAGGAAGGGGGTAAAATCCTCCGGGGCTGAAGTGGTTAATGATGGGAGCCCCACTCCACCTCATCCAATAAGAGTGCTTTGCAGTGATTTAGAAAATGCTATGCTTTCTTTGAATGGTGCCGGTGTCAAGCAGCAGACCTTATGTGTTCATAATGCATTAGGCTGGCCACTCAAAACGGGACACGGAAGAAAGTGGATATCACTGGAGTAGTAGGGCCTTCGTCAGTAAGTTCCAGCTTCCAGGGGCTTCAGCCAATCGTGGTGTATACAGTGCCTTGAAAAAAGTAGTCATTCATACCTCTTGACATTTTCTACATTTTGTCATGTTACAACCAAAAACGTAACGTTTAATGGATTTTATGTGATAGACCAACACAAAGTGACATATAATTGTGAAATGGAAGAAAAATGATGTTTTTCAAAATTATTTGCAAATATGTGAAAAGTGTGGTGTGCATTTATATTCAGCAATTACAGCTGCAAGTCTTTTTGGGGATGTCTCTACCAGCTTTGCACATCTAGAGTGAAGTTTTTGCCCATTCTTTGCAAAATAGCTCAAGCTCTGTCAGATTGGATGGAGAGCATCTGTGAACAGTAATTTTCAAGTCTTGTCACAGATTCTCAATTGGATTTAGGTCTGGACTTTGAGCCATTCTAACGCATGAATATGCTTTGATCTAAACCCATTCCATTGTAGCTCTGACTGTATGTTTGTCATTGTCCTGCTGGAAGGTGAACCTCCGCCCCAGTCAAGTTTTTTGCGGACTCTAACAGGTTCTAAGATTGCCCTGTATTTGACTCCATCCATCTTCCCATCAACTCTGATCAGCTTCCCTGTCCCTGCTGAAGAAAAGCACCCCCAAAACATGATGTTGTCACCACCATGTTTCACGGTGGGTGTGGTGTTTTCAGGGTGATGTGCAGTGTTAGTTTTCTGCCACACATAGCAATTTGCTTTTAGACCAAAAAGCAAAATTTTGGTCTCATCTGACCAGAGCACCTTCTTCCACATGTTTTCTGTGTCTTCTCGCAAACTGCGAACAGGACTTATCTCTTTCTTTAAACAATGGCTTTCTTGCCACTCTTCCATAAAGGCCAGATTTGTGAAGTGCACGACTAATAGTTGTCCTGTGGACAGATTCTCCCACCTGAGCTGTGGATCTCTGCAGCTCCTCCAGAGTTACCATGGGCCTCTTGGCTGTGTCTCTGATTAATGCTCTCCTTGCCTGGCCTGTAAAGTTAGGTGGACGGCCATGTCTTCGTAGGTTTGCAGTTGTGCAATTCAATTTTCGGATGATGGATTGTACAGTGCTCCGTGAAATGTGAGGAAGTTTATAGCAGGGTTAGGTTATAAAAAAATATCCAAGGCTTTGAACAATTTTATCCCGTGTGTGTGTGTTCTTTGGTCTTCATAATGCTGTTTCTTCACTAAGGTTCTCTAACAAACCTCTAAGGGCTTCACAGAACAGCTGTATTTATGAGATTAAATTACGCACAGGTGAACTCTATTCATCAATTAGGTGACTTCTGAAGGCAATTAGTTCCACTAGATTTTAGTTGGGGGTATTTGAGTAAAGGGGGCTGAATACAAATGCACGCCATGCTTTTCAGATATTTATTCGTTAAACCTTTTTAAAACCATTTATCATTTTCCTTCCACTTCACAATTATCTGCCACATTATGATGGTCTATCATATAAAATCCCAATAAAATACATTTACGTTTTTGGTTGTAACATGACAAAATGTGGAAAATTTCAAGGGGTATGAATAGTTTTTCAAGGCACTGTATATAGTTTCTTTAATCCAAGCTGGACTATAACTGTGTAAAAATATACTAAGCCTGGATTTCTTCTTGAAGCCCTTTCAAAGTACTAAATGCATATAGCAGAATTCATTTACATAATGTCACTTTTTCAAAGAGATAATTATAGGATGGAACCATGCAGATTACTTTATGTTCTTGAGCCCAACTATGCATTTAGAAATGCTGGTTTTTAGCACTGATATGGCCTAAATTTGCATGTAATCACATCCAAGCATAGATTTCTGTGCAGCCATCATAGGCTGTGGCAGGAGGTGGTGTGCAGTCACTCGCACATAGCTTCCAGTCCTAAGTTCTAGATGTGCTCTCAGTGGAAAATGGTCTCTTAGCCTCCACCCCCCCCCCATTGTCCTTAGTGTTGTGGTGCTTGACATCTGATCTCGCCCCAGTCGCATTAAACACTTATTTAGGTTTAAAAAAAACAAAACACAATAATTCCTCATTTTTATAATCGTGGCTGGGCCCATGCAAACCATTCATCTAATCCCTGTATCCATAAACTCTGGTATATAGAGAGGACATAGCGCCTAACTGGCCATAATTTGATAGGCCAGAAAATGGTCATGTGTGTAAAAAAAAAAAAAAAAAAAATTAGCTGATGTGTATAATTTCCCCTTGCAGTTCCTATTCTGAAATATTAAACCAGTTAATTTAATGTATGGAAAGGATGTTTAATTGGAATATTTTTTATTTCAGGGAGAGTTTGTGAATGAGTACGTTGGAGAGCTTATTGATGATGAAGAATGTATGGCAAGGATTCGCCATGCACAGGAGAATGACATTTCGCACTTTTATATGCTGACCATTGATAAGGTACCTGTAGGCCTCATACAGTATTACTTTGACTCTGTGCTCAGTTCACCCAGCCTGCCTTCGTTTTTTTTTCTTTTGTTATTTATATATATATATATATATATATATATATATATATATATATATATATATATATATATATATATATATATATATATATATATATATATATATATATATATATATATATATATATATATATATATATGTATATATGTATATGTATGTATGTGTATATATATATATATATATATATATATATATATACATATGTATATATATACATATGTATATATACATATGTATGTATATGTATGTGTATATATATATATATATAATCATTTATTTTGTGTGTTGGCAGCTGCTAGAAAATGAGCTGCATTACTCCTGTACCATATTTGGTAGTGTTCTATGCAGTAATATTGTGACACTGCAGTTAAAGCTGAGTTCTGTTAAGAATAAAAATTTAAAGTCAACAGCTACAAATACTGCAGCTGCTGACTTTTAATATTCAGACACTTACAGTGGGGACGGAAAGTATTCAGACCCCCTTAAATTTTTCACTCTTTGTTATATTGCAACCATTTGCTAAAGTCATAGTTCCTTTTTTTTCCTCATTAATGTACACACAGCACCCCATATTGACAGAAAAATACAATTGTTGACATTTTTGCAGATTTATTAAAAAGAAAAACTGAAATATCACATGGTCCTAAGTATTCAGACCCTTTGCTCAGTATTTAGTAGAAGCACCCTTTTGATCTAATACAGCTATGAGTCTTTTTGGGAAAGATGCAACAAGTTTTTCACACCTGGATTTGGGGATCCTCTGCCATTCCTCCTTGTAGATCCTCTCCTGTTCTGTCAGGTTGGATGGTAAACGTTGGTGGACAGCCACTTTTAGGTCTCTCCAGAGATGCTCAATTGGGTTTAAGTCAGGGCTCTGGCTGGGCCATTCAAGAACAGTCAGTTGTTCTGAAGCCACTCCTTCATTATTTTAAGGTTCCAAGATAGACCATGCAGTCAAAATGTTCCAACAGAATGTTATCAAGGGCTAAAAGAGTATATTATGCTCCTTTAGCCCTTGATAACATTCTCTCAAATGAAACGTGTAGGGTACAGTTTGATCTGAATGTATTATTGCAGCATGAAAAATGCTATACAAAAACTGAAGCCACCAACTAGTGTGGTAAGAATAGATGCAGGAATCCCTGGTTGGCTTTTCAGTTGTGAAGGCCTAGGCACTTATCTGTGTGAGCTCTGCACAAGAAAACTATCAGCCAACTGTGGAGCAGTTGCAAGCAGTTGCAAGCAGCAGAAAAGATGTACCAATAATGGCTCATGAACTTTATCGTTCCTGCCATTGTAAACTTTCCTAGCAAGTTGCGATTTTGTTTCTGAAAAAATGTTCTTGCGGAAAATGGAACTAGCAACCTATTTTTATTTACAGGACCGAATAATTGATGCAGGGCCTAAAGGGAACTATTCTCGATTTATGAATCACAGCTGTCAGCCAAACTGCGATACCCAGAAATGGACAGTAAACGGAGACACTCGTGTGGGCCTGTTTGCAGTGCGGGACATACCTGCAGGTAAGAGCACAATTTTTACAGGGGCCATATTGTTGCTTTAACAGTACATTTCGTATCCCTTGGGAGTCTGATACCTCTTCATCTGTGTAGGTTTGTTTTTTTGTTTTTCTTTTTCATGTTTGTAAAATGTTTCTTAATTTTTTTTTTTTGTTTTAGGTGAAGAACTTACATTTAACTATAACTTGGATTGTCTTGGAAATGAAAAGACAGTGTGTAGGTGTGGAGCACCTAACTGTAGTGGATTCCTTGGGGACAGACCAAAGGTTTGTTTTACAGCTTTTGTTTGTGAATGCAGAGGAGCATACAATTTAACTACGCCCATTAGATTTTAGTCGACTAAATACGACTTAAACTAAAACAATTGCAAATGACTAAAATGGGACTAAAACTAAAATGCCATTTTAGTCAAGACTAATGCCGCGTACACACGAGCGAACTTTACGGCAGACTGTCCGGCGGACTTTCCGAATGAACGGACTTGCCTACACACGATCAACCAAAGTCTGACGGATTCGTACGTGATGACGTACGACCGGACTAAAACAAGGAAGTTCATAGCCAATAGCTGCCCTAGCGTTGGTTTTTGTCCCTCGGACTAGCATACAGACGAGCTGACTTTTCGACCAGACTCGAGTCCGTCGGACAGATTTGAAACGTGTTTCATTTCTAGGTCCGTCAAACTTTTGAGAAAAAAAAGTCCGCTGGAGCCCACACACAATCGAATTGTCCGGACTCCGGTACGCCGGACCAAGTATGCCGTAAAGTCCAGTCGTGTGTACGCAGCATAAGACTAAATTTAAATTTGCTGCCAAAATTACCACTGGCAGCTACTTATTTCAGGTAACATGTAAACTCCTTCTGCAGCAGTCCACATCAGCTCGGTGATGCCTTTTGATTATAGAAGATGGATGTTTCTTTATTCAGATTCTGCTGATAGAAAATTTGAGACTTTGAAATGCTTGCGAGCCCCGCTCTGCAACCAGCTATTGCTGCAACTTCTGTCTGCCAAACCTCAGCTAACTAGACCAGGGCATTGAACAACCAACACAATCTTGTATTTCAGGACTTTACTTTAACTGAGCAATTACCGTCTACATTTCTCTTTTGTGTGAATGCCCTTGAACAAAATATGACAAATATCCAGAATGGTTCTGCTTTGTATTCACATGCGCAGAATCTATTGGCTCAAAGCCTGGTCAGCTGACAACGCCGGTAAGATGCCTCACACGTATGCCTTAAGGGAGAACGTCTCTTTGGTGAGGAACTTGACAAAATGATCAAAGATGTCAAAAGAGGAAAGGTCCCTCCACAGCAAGAAAGTTACAAAATCTCCTTTTTTCAGAGATTTTTACCTCCTAAAAGCGCATAGCATCTCAGCGCTCCACCTAGGCTTCAACTCCTAAGCCTGAAGGGTAACTCTCCTACCTCACCGTTGTCCTTTTTTGACATTGACTAAAAACCAGGATAAGGACACTTAGTTTTGCAAAATGCCCTGAATCACCTTATGTCCCGGGGGGTCATTGTGCTTGTACCACCATAAGACAGGTTCGAAGGATTCTATTCACTTGTTCACGGTACCAAAACCCTAACAGGGGTTCAAATTCCTCCACATTTCCCTTCAATTTCCAAAACTTTGCATGGTATCCACAAGTTAAGTAATTGCTTTAGACAAGGAGAATACATATGTCATCTGTGGACATCCAGGATGCCTATTTACTTGTTCCCATTTACCCATCTCATCGGTGCTTTCTGCGCTATGCAGTAGCGGACAACCACTTCAAAATGATGGCTCTGCCCTTGGGCCTATTATCTGCTCCTAGAGTGTTCACAAAGATCTAAGCACCCTTGCTTTTCTTGCTGCGAACGCAGGGTATCCAAATCACAGGCCTGTCACCTTCTCAAGGACCCCTCTACCTTATGCCTCAGAAAATGTCCACAAGACCATTCAGATGCTCTAGGTCTTCGGCTGGATGATCAATTTAAAAAATCTCTGCAGCCTTCCCTGAAATGCTTGGGTCTGGTCCTCGCTGCATCCCATGCAAAAGTCTTTCTACCAGAAAGGAAAGTTCTTTCTATGAGCTCAAGCTCGAGAATTGAGATGCAAAAGACCTCCCACACAGAGTTCTAGGCCTAATGGTAGCCTCCATTAAAGCAGTATTTGCCCAGCAACCCCCCCCCCCCCCCCTTTTTTCCAACCTGTTACGAGGGGTCCTTATCTCATTCTTCCCATGCTCCTGTCCAGCCAAGGAAGGAGTTCCCCATCTTGGTGGCATTCCATATCTCACCACTCAAGTCCTTTCTTCCCTATTACTAGAAAGTTATCACAACAGACAAGTCCTTCAGGCTGGGGAGTCCAAGTCAGAAGCCACGTGGCCATTGAGAGAAGCCAAGCTCCTCATCATCTTGAAGCTGAGAGCAGTCAAGTTGCCCTGCAACACTGGACTCTTCTGAGGGGGCCCTCAATCAGTGAGCAGTCAGAATGCCAAGGCTTTGGCCTCAATCATCCATCAAGAGGGCCCCAGGAGTCCTCTAAAGCCTTGTCAATGTCCAGTCAACTGAAAGTACATGCCTATACCCCATGGTGTATGAATGCTCTACCTGTGTCCTTTACTGTTCTTCACGATATGGAATATTTAGGAAAGTCAAAATTACGAACGTTATCTCCGTGGAAAGGGTGACGGCTTGCCAAAACTCATTTGTGTAAATGCTGAAGGTTTTTGTGTAAGATGTACCCATTTGAAAATGTTAAGGTATTGCCCCAAGGCCTTTTTTTTTTTTTTTTTTTTTTTTTTTTTTTTGTGTGGCGTGAAGAACATTTGACAGACCTTTATTGTCTGCATTGTTAGAGATATTTCCTGTTTCAGTAATCACTTCTTATTGTGTTATAGAATTCATCTACATCTGCTCATGAAGAAAAGGCCAAAAAACCCAAAAAGAAGGCAAAACGACGCCGAACAAAAGGCGATGGTAAAAAGGAGTCTGAGGATTACTGCTTTCGCTGCAATGATGGTGGAGAGCTCATTGTGTGCGATAGAAAGGTGTGCACAAAAACCTACCACCTTGATTGTCTTGATCTGGACACAAGGCCTTTTGGTGAGTTTATAAATTGTCTTCTCCATTACCATAATCTTATCCCTTGCATTTGGATTATCCTATTCTCTGCAACTTTAGGTTCAAAGGCAAGTTCAACCATAGAAAAAAGCGCATGATTTTGAAAGTAAAAAATGCATTTTTTATTTTTTTCTAACACTGCTGCTTGCAAAGCATTGCACCTGCAGTTAGTGGATCACTGGTGCAATGCCAGGTTCCTGCAGACAGTACAGCTATCAGCCCATACTTCCATATGGACAGTTATTGAAGTGCGGGAAGAGTCTAACTAAAAGGGTGCTCATCAATGCTCTCACTTGCACTTTATGCATGTAAACATGAGTACAATTCTTCCATGCCTAACAACGTACCCCGGTTTCCGATGATGGTGGTCTCTGCGGTGGATTCGCCGCAAGATCGCTTTTATCAGCGGGAGAGGGCCGTCCCTCCGCGGCTTACCGGAGCCGTCGGCAGCAGCGGAGGCGATCGGATCCTCTTCCTTGCTGGGTATGGAGACGAGTGAGAGGAAGATGGCCCCCACCCATCTGTCACACCTGCAATGGTATGGAAAGTATTGCAGAGACCGCCATTTTATTCTCCAGGGTGTTAAAAAAGAAAATGTATAATGTTTGAGGATTCTAAGTAATTTTCTAGCAAAAAAACTGTTTTTAACTTGTAAACAACAAATCTCAAAAAGAGGCTCGGTCCTTAAGTGGTTAAACGGGTAACTGATGTGCTTTACATTTCTCCCTATAGGGAAGTGGGAGTGTCCATGGCATCACTGCGACGTCTGTGGAAAAGCTTCTATCACCTTCTGCTGCCTGTGCCCCAATTCCTTTTGCAAAAGTCACCATGAGGACAAACAGTTTAGGCGGACAAGGGGTGGCAAACTGTGCTGCCTGGAGCATGACCAGCACGAATTCAATGAAGTCCAAGCTGCTGAAAACAAAGCTAAAGAGCAATCAAAAGCCATGCAGAAGAAAAGTCAGACTAGATAAACACAAAGGACTGCAACACTATTGTAAATATATATACCTATTTGTGAATAAATTGTATGATGCCCTTTTTAATTCAATGCTGTACAGCTAGCTCACCTCCTTCTGATTCAGGACACAATGTACCCACTGAGCCAACCTCTGCAGCCTAGGCTGCATCTGCACTGAATGCAAAGCTGTATTTACTGCAGCTCCATAACCTGTCGGACAAACACCTTACACAGCATTACTGCTATAGCCTTATTAGTGGCTTGATATTGGAGAGGCTCTCGTATTGGTTTAAGACTGGAGCTGCTTGAGGTACACCTATTGAGCAGGTATTGAAGAGAACTTGTCACCCATATACAGTGGAGGTGGTCATTTAGTGAGCAAAGCCCACATTCAGTTTCTTGATTACTTGGCATCTAAACATGATGGGACATAGACTAAATTGCAAATATATGTCCCAGTACATCTAAGAGATGCCTGTTGCTGCATTTGTTGCCTTCCAGAGCAGTTGTAGAGAAATTTCCACTGAAAAAAAATGGCACCCTTTGGCCTCGTGCCTGATGCAACAGATTTCAGCAGGTTATAGTGAAGGGCTTGCCTGACTTTAATGCGTGCTTGTTACTAATTGAGTGAATGGATAGGCTTTAATCTATAAAGCATGTCCCAGTGCACCATATGGCTGCCCACTGTAACTCATGTGCAGCATCGTTGGAACCAGCCAGTGAAGTGTGACAGGCTGTGTGTTTTAAAGTGTTGCCCGACCACACAAACTAGCTGCCAATTTTTACAGTTTCTCGTTCCAGATTGGTTTTGCTTGTTACCAGTAAATAGAATTTTTTAGTCAAAGCAATATGGTTGCCACCGCTGTTTTGGATGACAGTTCCCATTAAAGTTTTTTTGTTGTGTTTTTCTTTTATTACAAGACACTATTTAGCTCCATCTTGGCAATACTTATATATTTTAGCATATTTTTATAGTCCAGACGAGAATTTGTATAATCCTTTTAACAGAATATAGGTACATTTAACACAATATTGTTTTTCATAGTGTTTTTTTTTTTTTTTTTTCTCTTTATCTGAGGCTTTTGCTGCAAATGTCAGTAGTGCTTCGTCCGGCCCAACGACCTGTCCTATTAACAGGATTGAACAAGTGGCTAAGTTGTGTGTTTTTTTTTTTTTTTTTTTTTTTTTTAACACCGTGAAAGATTTTATATATGACTGTTAACTGTGGAAACTTTTTTTTTTCGTTCTGTGATTGTTTTACAGATGTACAGTTGCTACCTCACCTGGGTAATATTGTGGTTCCCAACCTGAACGTTTTTATTGCGTTTTTTTTGTTTTGAGAGGGGGGTGGGGACTTCCCTAAGTGGGGTGGGTGTGTAAATCCTTGTGCCTGTGTTCCACTTTTTTCTATTTAAATCACTCAGTCAAAGGCAACTTTATTTTTGTATTGATGTCAGAAGGCTGGATGGTCTGTCGGTTCTTATATTTCTTAAATAGTTCAGTGCAGAAACTTCTGTGCCTGGGTAGCCAGCTTTTACCACCTGCCATGACCACCACTCCCTGGACTTCATTTATTTATTTCATCGTAGAGAAAGGGGCAGTGTGGCTTTCTAGTGTTCCTTATTGGGAGAATGATCAGAAAAATGGAGGATGCTGGAAGAAGCATATTGGGGCGTCAAGCCAAACCTAGGCAGACAGTTGCCCAAGAGGTCTCGCTTTTCTCTGTGGGTGGCTTGGCCCCTAAAGATGCCGATATATAGTGCAGAAGACCATAGAGGCAGTGCAGGCCATCTGCTGGCTTTAGTAGTCAGGGCAGCCCAGAGGTGGCAATTGCTGGTATAGGAGTAAAATTTGCTTGACTATTTACTAGCCTGTGTTTGGACAACTGTAGTCTGGTCAATCGAAACAGATGAAGACTTAAAAATTACAGATGCCAGTCTGTGCTCAGTTTCCTCTGAATCTTCTTTCTTTAGGTGTTGTACTCTCAGAAGTTTACAGGAAATCTCCAGCACTCAAACGCCTGTGAGCCAGCAAGTCCCCAGAGTGCCCAGCGATGGGAGATTTTTTTTATTTTTTTATTTATACACTTCATGCCACTCCACTGATCCCATTCAGCGGAGTTCACATTTAAAATACAGGTGGTATTTGTCTTAGCCAATGGCTTCATCATCTCAGAGTTCAGATGACGATGGTGTCATGGAAATGTGGCTCTTGTAGAGGCCACATCACGTTTCTTCTGTCAACTTTTTATTATATATATTTTTTGTGTTTTGTATGTTAGGGCCATGTTTAGCCTGTGAATTCTGCACAATGCTTTCAGCCAAGGCCTCCCTGATCTTCTGTAAGTTGATAAGCAATGAATGTGGGCTTGGTAGAATCTATGTGGGAGAACAGTGTCAGTGAGTATATATAACATGTGCCATATTTTGTAACACTTTTTTCTTGAATTTTAATTTTGTGAAATACAGCCATTTAAAACAATTTAGGTTCTTCAAGGGTGACTCCATTTAACTTTTTTGTTTTGTTTTTTGTTTTTGTTTTAGTTTTTTGTTTTTGTACCAAAACTTCAAAATTGTGAACTCTGGAATGCTTACAGTTTAGTTTTTGATCTAGCTGCTGCTTCTTATGTCTGAGATCGAAGAGAAGACTTCACTCCCCGACGCTTGCCTTGCCACCTTTTAAAAAGAAACGTGTGCTTTACAAAAAAAAAATGGCATTTTTAGAAATGTCAGCAGTGACTAGCTTTACACTAGCTTTGGTTAAGTATGCAAATTAACAATATTGTACTTCACTAGCTCCTTGCTTGTTCAGGGTATTGATTCAGACATACTAAAGCTACAGAAAAATGAGTGCCAGATATCTAATAATTTGCAGGTCAGCAATGGAGGGCATCCACATTTCAGGTCCACTTCAATGCAGATTGTCAAAGACTTGTACTTTCCTTTCACTCCCCCCTGCTACTCTGTTCAGCAGCTTGGAGAAAAAAAGGGAAAGCCCTGTGTAAGCTACAAGATACTGGAGTTATAGTTTACACAGGGCTTAGGGTTCCTTTTGTGACAATAATTAGTCCAGCACCATAATTATCAGCTATTTTTGTTTTGGCTCCTATTGCTGAACTGAGTGGTGGGGAGTGAAAAAGGTATATGCTGCTGTGGGGGGTTAAAGCAAGCCAGTTGCCCTAAGTGTGCCATGCACAGGTTTTCTAGAAGTGCATACAAGCATGTCTTAATATTAGTAAATGACTTCTAAGACAAGTGATTTCCATTTAAAAATTTAAGTTGGCTTTTCAGCCCAGTAGTTGCCCATAGTTTGCTAAAGGATTTTTAAAGCCTGCTAAAGACTTCTTAAAGTGGTAGTAAAGCCCGCTTTGTGAATATAATTTTATTTTTTTACCTACAGGTAAACCTGTAATGAGGCTTGCCTTTTAAGTAAAATGAATATCTCCTAAACAAGCACTGTTTAGGAGATAGTCACCCTGAGTGCAGCCAGTGACATCGCCGGCGCATGCGCTCTGAAGGTCCAGCATATCTTGCCAGAACTTCAGAGCTTCGTGTCGGAGCCAAGGGCTCCCTCGCACATGAATGAAGTCATTGCGGCTCCGGCCAATCGCACAGCCGGAGAGTGCGAAAACGGGGGGGGAAGATTTCAGCCCTCAGTGGTGACAGTGCAGCGCTGGAGGGCTTAGTTCTAAGGCAAGCGTTTCATAATGTGCTAGTATGCAATGCATACTAGCACATTATGCCATTGTCGGTCTTACAGGTGTCTGTTTTTTTTTAAACCAGCTGCAGTTTACAACCGCTTTCAAATCGCATCAAGCATTCCTATGAAGGTCTGATTTGGCTCTCGCGGCCTGGAGCAGAAGAGTGCTTAGGCTTACAAAAAACAGCTCGACTCTTTTTATTTTTTATTTTGCAAAAGATTTGTAAATGCCTCCTATTATGTGTTCTTTAGACTAACACTGTAAAGCTAAAATGAAAAACCATTTAGTTTTATTTAGTTTTTCAGCTGAGAGGAGACATTAACCATGTTAACCATGAGTCTTGGGCATGCAGCGTTCTGTTAGTTTGTGAAAAGGAAGCCAGGAGATGATGATGCTTATCAACAGTTTTGTGGAGAATGCGGGCAAGCTTCGTGCAGAGTTTTATACAAGCCTCCAAAGCACAGATCTACACAATTTTCACAGCGGAGAAGGCTGCTGTCTCAGGATTTTGTATTATGCCATGGACTGTACCAGGGAATCATTCACGCCAGAGCAACTTTATGGCCCAGAAACAAAATTGGGTCTCCAGTGGCAGGGATACCTTACAAATGTTGCTTATGTTGTCTTCTGCCAAAAATCATTTTGTGTATTGTCTCAGTGACTTGACTACAAGTTTACTTCCATGTAATGTCACCTGTCATATTGTGGTTAGCTCCCTGTCGAGCATTCTGATTTTTTTTTTTCATTGAATTTCAGATATATAATTTAGTTTTTAAAGGTTTTGTACTATAGAGACTGATTGCTGAAGAATGATTCTTGCATTATGGTATACATCATATATCTCTGAAAAGTGTTACCTTTATCATATTGTTTTCCGTACTGAAGCTTTTGGCCTGGGCTCCCAAAACCCTTTCCTATCCTTTATTTTTTATTTTTTTTTAAGTTAAAGTAAAATGTGTTCTGAAGAGGTTCTACAATGAACAGTGATTTTAAATACGCACTTTATTATTTTCTAATGCCATTTTAATTTTATCATTACTCCAACTTGAAACATCATACAAAGTTTGTTACAATTTTTTTTTTTTTTTTTTTCTCCACACCGGAATAGAAATTTTTTTTGGTTACCTAACTGTTGTGTGTCTCTTTTGTGCCCCCCCCCCCACTTCAGGGGGGGGGGGGGGGGGGGGAGAAAGCAAATGCAGTAAAAACGTGGTGCAATTACACTTTTCAGTATCTTAAGGCTGGGTTTGAACTAGTGCGAATTGGATGTGGGTTTCCTCGCATCCAATTTGCATGACAGGAGATTGACCAGCTCTCAATGGAGCTGGTTCACACATCTCCGGGGAGGCTGCGGAGTGGATTGCACAGGAGTCCTGTGTCTTTGGCTCTGTTTCAGGTCTGAGTTCAGGCAAAAATTCAGGCCCGATTTGTCCCTGAAATTGAGAACAGGGACGCACAGGACCCCTTCTGTGAGCCACGCCCACATTAAGTGTGAACCCAGCCTTAAGCATAATATAACCTAGTTTTCAGTTTTATAAGTTGGTGCCTTTTCTAGTGATTTAGTGCCATCAGTACCCCTGTCAAATTACTATGCAAGGAGACAGCCCTGACCAGAAATGTGGAACAATAGCAAGTGTGTGTAATAAGCAAGATATGTCTGCTTCCATGTACAAAAACAATTAGAATCTCAAAGTAAAAGCTAGCTTTTTAATGTGTATGTAATCCCAAACAATTAACTTTACTTATTTGTGCCTTTTTTGAAAGCAGGTTGTAATGTCTGATGTGTGCAAAAAAGCTGTTGATCTAGGAGAGCCCTCCAAGTGTTATCTTGGACTACCAAATAATTAGCCTTTATATTGTGGGGATTGGTTAGGTAGTTTAACATTTGACCTTGGGCAGGGCTGACACTGCTCAGTCCACACAAATTCTGTAGGTTATCAGTCCACAGCATGACTTGGGAGCCAAGTGCATTTATGTTAGATAATTCAGTACTTTCAGGCCTTTTTAAAGGGATAACACATGGGCAAACTTGTATATATTGCTGAGATGTACCACGCGTTTTTTTTTCTTTTTTTTTCCTTCATGGACAAGCGCTTTAAAAAGTATTGTGTTGGTGAAATAGTTTATGCCAGGGATATGCAAATAGCAGACTTCCAGCTGTTGCAAAACTACAAGTCCCATCATGCCTCTGCCTCTGGGTGTCATGCTTGTGGCTGTCAGTCTTGCTATGCCTCATGGAAATTGTAGTTCTTCAACAGTTGGAGGTCTGCTAATTGCATATCCCTGGTTTATGCTAAGGACACCTGTCGGGCGGCAACTATTTTTAGACCTAAAGTACAGGACACCGGATCCCTGGCAAAAAAGTCTGTGTTATGACCCTTTGACACAGGGTCTCTCAGGGTGTTGCTAGCAATGCTGCCAGTATCTGCTCAGCAAGTTACACATAGGCTGGATGCACTTCTTAACCAGGGAAGTGTTTATTACTCAGAAAGCGATGTACATTCTTACATGGAGGAGTCCTATACAACAGGTCTTCCTCTCAGTATCATGCTGCTGCTTCCAGTCCCACACACTGACTTCCTGGTACAGCCCCTCCCCCAGCATGCATCAGGAGAAAGGGGTTAAGGGTCGCAGTGATTCTGAATAAACATTACACCTTTTTTCTTGAATAGATAGATATTTTTCAAGAGAACAAATACACAACCCATAAAATAGACACAGACAGAACAAGGCAAACAGGATCAGTTCAGCAAGTAGTATCTTAATATCTCCACCTCGGTTCTGTGGCTTCAGGAGCCCTTTGTCTGTTTCCTGACCTCTGATGTATCCCGTAAGATTTCAGTGCTTTGCCAAAAAGGAGTTTGATGTCTTTGGCAAGCAGACTTATGAAGTGGCAAAGGACTGAAAGGAATAGTCGATCAAGGGTTCTGGAGATGTCAGTGGGTGTCCAACAGACCAATTAGTCTCTGCGACTCCAGGCACATGTCTGGACTCAGGAATATGGTCACCAACTGTTTCAGGGGTTGGTTGTAAACTTGTGGGATCATGTCAGACACCATGCCATATGTCACAAGTAGAGCCTTGAGTAGACTCTGGTGGTTGGTTAGAAAGAGGGGTCGGGTTTGTCGCTAGTGGTTGGCAAATGCGCTTCCTCAATTGTGAAAGGTGTTGTCGAACATAAACGCCATTCTCCAGGCGAACAAGGTACATTCTTCTTCCAAGAGGTCCATCAATTATGCCAGGAAGCCAATGAGGCAAAACTCTGTAATTCCAAAACCATACAAGATCACCGGCACGGAATCCAGGGCGGCCTGGTGGAGGAGGTGTTTGTGACTGTTCCTGTGGACAGACTAAATCAAGTTTGGTGCGGAGATGCCTGCCAAACATAAGAAAAACAGGGGACAGCCCAGTAGTAGCGTGTTTTGGTACATGGTCAAGAACTCCAGCAGATTCTCCTCTGACAGTCTGACCTGGTCCAGTGTGGGACAGTAAGTGCTTCTTAAACGTCTGCACAAACTGTTCTGCCAGCCCATTTGAGGCTGGGGGCTAAGGAGCTGTTTTGTAGTGTTGGATGCTCAAGCCACTGCGGAAGGATTGAAACTCATGTGATGTAAATTGAGTTCCATTGTCTGAGACTATGGCTGTTGGCAAGCCATATTTGGGGAAAGAGCTTCCTTAAGACTAGAATGGTAGCAACTGAGGTAGTAGAAGGCATTTGAAATACTTCCGGCCATTTTGAATGTGCATCTACCACGATCAAATACATTTTACCCTGGATTGGGCTAGCAAAATCAAGATGGAGTCTTGACCACGGGTCTGTTGGCCATGGCCAAGTGAGCAGGGTTTCTTTCTTTTGGGGTCGCTGAGCTTGACAGCACCCAGGACATTGAGCCACATAATCTTCAATTGCTGTATCCATTTGTGGCCACCAGACATAGCTCCGGGCTCGCTTCTTCATCCGCACCACGCCAGGATGGCCCTCATGCAGTATCCTTAGCATGGTTGGCTGCAAATACAGAGGTATAATCACTCTATTGCCCCACTGTAGGCAAGCAGCATTAGTCACAAGCTCACATCTTCTGGCAAAGTACGGACAAAATTCACCTGGGACATACGACAATATCTGAGACAGGAAGGGATCTGTGGCTGTATAGACAAAAACAGAACATTCCATAGCTCAACTTACCAACCAGTCTGCCAACTGACCAAATTAACCTGTCCAACAGTCTGCGTTAAAAACAGGAGTTTAGTTAGCACGCATTTGCAAACGCATGCATAAGCTGCCAGGCCTCTTCACGGCACCCTGTGTATGCTTTCAGTCCTAACACAACTGAATTTATAAGTGTCTCCATAATGGAAGCACATGCATTAAATGGATAGATGAGGGACAGGTACAGCATACACAGGGTGCCGTGAAGAGGCCTTGCAGCTTATGCATGCGTTTGTAAATGCATGCTAACTAAACCCCTGTTTGTAACGCAGACTGTTGGACAGGTTAATTTGGTCAGTTGGCAGACTGGTTGGTAAGTTGAGCTATGGAATGTTCTGTTTTTGCCTTTCATGTGATAGCCCTTCCATGTGCTCCTTGCTGTGAAGGCCAATTATAGGTGAGGGCAGGGGCTATTTGTTATCTGTGGCTGTATGTCTGGCAATTAGGGAGGGACCGTGGCCTGTGTACTTCCACTATGCGTATGTCTCTAGGAGGGTGGTCTCCAATTGGCAATCTGGAAAATGCATCTGCATTGCCATGGGCCTCATGAGAGCGGTATCTGATAGAATAAGTATAAGCTCCCAAGAATAAAGCGTACCTTTTGTAAGCGAGATGCAGTGGTGGTAGAAATTATTTTCTGAGGATTCAGTATGGACAACAGAGGCTTGTGGTCAGTGATAAGTGTGAACTCCCGACCATAGTTGTACGTGTGAAATTTTTTGGTGGCCCATACAATGGCCAAAGCTTCCTTGTCTATCTGGGAGTAGTTTTGTTCTGCTGAGGTTAAAGACCTGGAGGCAAAAGAAATGGGGCGCTCCGTGCCATCTGGCATGACATGGGAAAGCACGGCACCCAGTCCATAAGGTGAGACGTCACAAGCCAAGGTGATGTGTTTCTTTAAATCGTAGTGGATTAGAACCTGAGGACAGAATGAGCTCTTTAGAAAGCCGAAAAGCATTTTTACATTTGTCTGTCCATATCCATTTAGCCCTTGCATCCAGTAAGCGATGTAACGGGCAGAGCTGGTGTGCTAGGTTCAGCAAGAAACGGTGGTAGTAATTTTAGGAGGCCAAGGTAGGACCTGAGCTGTGTGATGTTCTGGGGTGTAGGGGCATGGGTAAGGGCTTTAACCTTTTTTTTCAGTAGTGTGTAACCCATGTCGGTCCACAGTGTGGGCACAAAATTCCAGTCGAGACTTCAGAAATTCGCATTTTGAAAGATTGACACGTAAACCATACCGATGGAGTCTCTCTAGGACAACTTCAATATTCTTTCTGTGTTCTTCATCAGTGGGACCAGTGATGAGCATGTCATCTAGTAGACATTGGGTGAAAGGTATGCCTGCCAGGACCTCATCCATGATCCACTGCCAGATGCCTGGAGCTGGGGCTATGCCAAAAACCATGCGGTTATATTGGAATAATCCTTTATGGGTGTTAATGGTCAACAGATGGCGTCAATCTGGGTGTACTTGCAGTTAAGCTTGCTTTAAGTCTATTTTTTTTAAACTTTTGCCCCCCCCCCCCCCCCCAGCCAGTGAGCCAAATAGATCTTCAAGTCGAGGCAATGGATATTGATCCACAAAAAGTTGGTTGTTCAGGGCAACCCTGAAGTCTCCACAAATTCTGTCTCCATTCTTTTTCTTGACAGGCACAATTGCTAATGCCCATTCACTTCTATCAACTTTAGTTATGATCTTTTCAGCCAATAGGTGGTCAAGCTCTGCTTCCACTTTCTTCCGCAAGGCAAAGGGCACTGATCTTGCCTTACAAAAACGAGGTGTAGCACCAGGCTTTAGGAGAAAGTGGGCCATTTTTCTTTTTACTGAGCCCAAAGAGTCCTCAAAAACCTCCTTAAAGCGTGACTTCAGGGATTCCACCCAATGGTCTACCTCAGAAAGCAATGTACATTGGGCAATGACAAGAGGGGGTATGCCCAGGGCTTTGATCCAGTCCCTACCATACAACGGAGGACCTCCTTTACTTACAACATAAAGGCGTAGAGTGACTGCGCTTGCCTAATGTCACAATGGGTTTCACATAACCTAAGGGCTGTAGCAGTTCCTTGCTGTAGGTTTGTAGTGTGGAGTGGTAGGGACAGACCCAATGCCTTTAAATCAGTCCATGAAATGACGGACACAGCCGCCCCTGTATCAACATCCATGGAGACAGGACAGCCATTGAATGTGACATCCATTTTTATCTCAGGGGTGTTCCCAGCTACCCGAAACAGTCCAACATGCTGGACACAGGTCTCCTCATCAGAGTTGGAGCCGCTATTGTCAGTATCAACATGAAATGTCTGTTTACGTCTACCTTTTGTGGTAGCGTTCGGGGAGCGGGAGCTGCGGCAAACACGCCCAATATGACCAGTCTTTCCACAAAGAAAACAAATGACATCCTTGAACTTGCAAGTAGGTGCACTGTGAGAAGTGTTACCACAACGGTAGCAAGTTTGCGTCCTAGAGATAGAAGAATTAGGGTGGCGAGGTTTAGGTTGATTTGGCGACGGCCGTCGTGGGTGTCGGGTGATAGCAGTGTGGAATGTTTCTTCTCCCTGGCTTGCAGGAGGTTCAGGTGGTGCCTTCAGTAGGGTGGCGTCCCGTGTAGCCAACTCCATGACTGTAGCAAGCTCCGTGGCTTTCGTCAGAGTCAAGTCGGGTTCTGTGGGTAAACGTTTCTGTATGGCTGGGTTGCAGAGTCCCATGACAAACGTCGCGGAGAGCCGTCTGCAGGTAGTCTCCAAACTGACAAGTGGCAGCTAGTTTATGTAAAGCAATGCTATAAGTCTTTATATCCTCCACAGCATGCTGCCTCCTACTGTAAAATTTAAACCGCTCTGCGATTTTCTAACGGCTTTGGGTTAGAATGCTCATGTAGCCTCTGAATTGACTCAGGCAGGGGCTTAGAGGCAGGCTTGTCTGGAGAAATTAGGTCTCTGAGTGCCATATGCAGCTTGACCCAATGCTGTGAGGAAAACTGCAACTTACTTTCTTTTTCTACAGCCACACTATTTGCGTCAATATACTGCTCCAGCCTCTCCACCCAGGAGCTCCATGATTCCGCAGCAGGATCAAAGGGTTGATTAAACCCTATGAAAGCCATGTGTGCTAAAATCCACAATCCTTGTTGCCACTGTTACATCCCTTTGACATAGGGTCTCTCAGGGTGTTGCTAACAATGCTGCCAGTATCTGCTCAGCAAGTTACACACAGGCTGGATGCACTTCTTAATCATGGAAGGGTTTATTACTCACTCAGAAAGCAATGTACATTCTTACATGGAGGAGTCTTATACAACAGGTCTCCCTCTCGGTATCATGCTGTTGCTTCCAGTCCCACACACACTGACTTCCTGGTACAGCCCCTCCCCCAGCATGCATCAGGAGAAAGGGGTTAAGGGTCACAGTGATTCTGAATAAACATTACAGTCTGCAATACCGTCTTCTCTATAATCCCTTCCCCTCCCAGCTAGCCTTAGTTCTTTGCTAGTGTCCTTTTGGGTAATGGCCCTCCTCTCTTTACTGAGACTATACAAACCTACATATAGTAGCCAATGACTTTCAGAGAGACATATAGAAGCAAGAACACCGCATATCTAAAAAACATACATTTTATTATAAACATTCATGTAAAATCCAAACCACACATAAACAAATGGTGCTAAATTTTGGGGTTCACACAGTTGTTTAGATCCAAAATAATCCACATGTAGATGCAATACATTTCAATATCATATAAGCATAATCAAAAAGTAAAATATTTGTTCATACCCACAATTCTCTTGATAAAAACATAGATTCACTGGAACAGGTGTATAGCATCTTTTGCCGTGGGGGCGGGTGGGCTGTAGAGGGTTCTTACAGTTGCAAATGCTCAGCATGGAAACAGACAGGTTGGCTTACTTATACATTTGTATCATCAAGGCTACACTATATTGCCAAAAGTATTGGGATGCCTGTCTTTACACACAAACTTTAATGGCGTCCTATTCCATAGGGTTCAATATTGAGTTGGCCCACCCTTTGCAGCTATAACAGCTTCAACTATTCTGGGAATGCTGTCCATGAGATTTAGGAGTGTGTTGATGGGAATGTTTGACTTTTCTTCCAGAAAAGCATTTGGCAGGTCAGGCACTGATGTTGGACGAGAAGGCCTGGCTTTCAGTCACCGCTTTAATTCATCCCAAAGGTGTTCTATGGGGTTGAGGTCAGAACTCTGTAGAGGCTAGTCAAGTTCCTCCATCCCAAACCCACTCATCCATGTCTATATGGACCTTGCTTTGTGCACTGGTGCGCAGTCAGGTGGGAACAGGAAGGGGCCATCCCCAAACTGTTCCCACAAAGTTGGGAGCATGAAATTGTCCAAAATGTCTTGGTATGCTGATGCCTTAAGAGTTCCCTTCCCTTCACTGGAACAAAGGGGCCAACCCCTGAAAAACAACCCCAAACCATAATCCTCCCTCCACCAAATGATTTACATGTGGTTAGGGCTGTACAAGTCTACCTTGCAGCCTCATCCTTGTTAAAGTTGCCTGAAGGCTGCCTCTGGATCCACAAAGTGGATTAGGCAAATCTTTATGGAGCTGTATTCCTTGAAAAGTAGGGTTCCTCCCTTTCCTGCAAAGGTCTACTCTACCAGAAGTGTCTAGGCTTTTCAAAGTTACGTTATGTCCTGAAGGAGAGATGTGGGGTCTTATAGACACCAGATATCTCCATAGAGAAGACCTGTCACGTGCTATGCCTATTACAAGGTATGTTTACATTCCTTGTAATAGGAATAAAAGCCTCTTGAAATTGTATTTTTTTTTCTCAAAGTGTAAACGTAAAATAAAGAATAATAAAAATATATATATAACGCGCCCCTGTGTGCTCATGCACAGAAGCACATGCATGCATAAGTCGTGCCTACATGTGTAAACGGCATTTAAATCACAGATGTGAGGTATTGCTGCATGAGCTAGAGTAACAATTCTAGCCCAAGACCTCCCCTGTAAGACCCCTTTCACACTGAGGCGCTACAGCGCTAAAAATAGCACCTGTAAAGAGCCGCTGCTGTCTCTCCAATGTGAAAGCCCGAGTGCTTTCACACTGGAGCGGTGCGCTTGCAGGCCGTTAAAAAACAAACAAACATCTTTTCAACGCTCCTGCCCATTGAAATCAATGGGGCAGCGCGGCTATACTGCCGACATAGCATTTTTGCAGCAGAGTTTTGCGGTGATTTTAACCCTTTCTCGGCCGCTAGCCGGGGTAAAAGCGCCCCACTAGCGGCCAAATAGCACCTCGAAATTGACTGTAAGGGTCGGCTCACACTGGGGCAACACGACTTCAGCGCGACTGTACCGCGACTTCAACGCGGCTTCAGAGCGACTTCAGCAAATTACAAGGCGACTTGAAGTCGCCTCCATGACAGGCGACTTCGCCTATGGCCAATCAGCTCTCTGGGAGGGAGGGGTTTTCCCTGCAAAGTCGCTTGACTTTACAGAGAGATCCGACTTGGAGGCGACTTCCATTGATTTCTATGGTACAGGTCGCCTACCAAGTCGGATCAAAGTAGTACAGGGAGTACGCTCTGAAGTCGGAGCGACTTCAGTAGCGTCTATTAAGACGCTAGCGTTCACTCCCATCGAAACTATTTCTGTGGCAACTTGGGGCGACTTGAGGGCGTACAAGTCGGATCCCAAGTCGCCCCAGTGTGAACCGAGCCTCAGCGCTGCTAAAAGTAGCAGTGATTTACCGCCGATGCACCCACCGCCCCAGTGTGAACGGGGCCTTACTCTTAACGGGTAACCTTGTAAGAAATTTTAAAGCGACACCTATTGAGATTTTTTAAGTACCAAAGTTTGGTGCCATGCTATGAGTGTGCGCAATTTTTAAGTGTGACATGTTAGGTGTACATTTACTCTGTGAAACATCAGCTTTTATATTGTACAGAAAAATTGGGCCAACTGTACTGTTTTGGTTTTTATTTCCAAACCAAAATTGTTTGAAAAATTGTTGTGTATTAGTGTGTGACACAAAAAGTTGCCCACAACCAACATTTTATGCCCTAGGGTCTCTGCTAAACAAACATAATGTTTGGGGGTTCTGAATATTTTCTAGCCTCCCTGGCGGTTTTCCCGAGTGTGGCTCGGGGTTAAATTTCAGCACCATTAGCGGTAACCCAGAGCCACACTGAGGATTGCATTGCAGGATCTGGGTGCGATATACTTACCTTGTCCCCAGGATCCTGCGATGTTCCCCCCGCTGTGTCTGCGGGCTCTGTCCTCCGCCCGATACCTCTCTGTGCTGGGCTCCATTCCCTGCGAGCGCTGCGACGCAAGGGGGCGGAGCCCGGCGGCAAATTTAAAAAAAAGTGAAATCATAATGCTTACAGGACAATCTTACAGATTACATTACTGTTTGAAATTATTTCACATCCCTTTTGTCCCTAGTGATTTGTCAAGTGCCCTGCATGCAGTTTTTATATTATATATATTATTTCTGCCTGGAAACTGGAGATTGTCCATGGCAACCGAAAAGTGTCCATTTACGTCAAAAGTTGTTTTAGACCAGCGATAGTGAATCATGGGACAATTAATTTTATTATTATATTATTATTTTTTTATAATTTTTTTATAGTTATTTATTATATTAGAAGTTATGATTTTGTTTTTCAAACTTCATCATACCCGGGATGTCTACTAGACTCTTGTTTGGACAGATTTAAGTGTGTTATTGCTAAGAATTACAGGCCTACAATATAAAATGCCAAATTTCTATACAAAATAATTGTACCACTTTGAGACGCAAAAATCTGACATAATCAAACCGCCAGGGAGGCTAGAAAGAAAAGATGATTTTTAGATGTAGGAGCGAAGTGCCAGAATTGGCCTGGATGGGAAGTGGTTAATATAGTCTATAAAGCAGCCTAGCTAGGGATTGTGATTATCACTTTTATATATGAAAGTATGTTTCCACATTTCAATTGGAAAGTAACAAATATATCTAAAAAAAAAAAAAACTCATTCTAACATAAAACAAAATTATTAACTTAAATAATTTGAAGTGAAACAAATTTTTTCCGTCCTGCATATCTCTATTAAGTGCAGGCACTGTAAGATATTCTGACAGCTGGTGCTGCCAACTGTGAGAATATAATAGCCTACAAGGGGCCATTTAGCTGCTACTGGGGGATGCAGAAATGTTAGATTTTGGACTGTGTGAAAAGAAAATAAGCTTATGACCAGTTTTAGGCATGTCCCATCCACTCCTGCCTCAGGTAACTGCTGTCTTCCTGTGTATGGCAAGAACAGCTGCTAGTACTGTGCTGCTCATTGTACTATTGAGGGCTTGCTGCATAGGAAGTTTTACTTGAGGAGTTGTAATGTAAGGCTCACCATTCTACTTTTTTTTTTTTACCTCATCCAGGTAAATTTTAGAATCCATACTCCTGAGTTGCTTGCCTCTAGTTGAAGAGCATTGCTTCACTACTCTGGTGCTTGTGTCTATGAATCAGTCCATACTCTTTTTCCCTTCCATTGCCCCTTAATAATTCCCACAGCCCTGACTGCCTATGTGAGTGGTTTTGTCCTTCCTCCTTAATTGAGGCAAGGGGTTTGATATGAGAAAGCAAATCTCTGCTTCTTTACTGCTCTGGCAGATGCTACGCCAGGCACAATGTGGTAAGTCAGGAAACAATTGGCTGTAGAGAGTCTAATGGCAATGCAGGTAACTTGTCCTAGCACAGAGTAGCTCCAGCAATTATGGGACAAACTGTTACCGATTTATCGGAGCCATCGGCCAGCCGCTGATTATGTGATGCCTGTGCACAAGAGTTGGACCTAGCAGCTGGCTTTGTTCTTGGCATGTCACAGGCTGTTCATGATGCATCCACCATACGGTGTACACAGAAAATAAAATTGTCAGAAGTGACTTGCATATCTCTTTAAAAAAAATAAATAAATCCCCTACCTTTTAAGAATTTCCTAGATGGCTTTTGGCCGGTCATGTGTGGTCATTGAGCCTTTTTGATGTAGGTGGTCTTCAATCCCGCAGAGTGTTCTGATCTTTGTGGTTGTGTCACTGACAGCCTGTGCTTACAAGAAGTGGGTTCAATAGGGCTGCCTACAGTGGAGCAGAGTGACTGGGGGAGGGTATTCTGTGGTCAAGGTAAAAATTTAAGAAAAAAAAAAATATATATATTGCTGTGCAAAAGGTGTAGGCAGGTGTGAAGAAATGCTGTAAAGTTAGGATGCTTCCAAATATATATATATATATATATGTTAATTGTTTACATTTATTAATTTACACCATGTAAAGTGATTATAAAGAAAATTCTAAATCAACTCAATATTTGGTGTGACTACTCTTTGGCTTGAAACCAGTGTCAATTCTTACCCCTGCATAAAGTCAGGGATTTTGTAGGATTAGAGTCAGATGTAGGGTTAACCAGTTATACCAAGCAGGTGCTAATGATCAATTTCATATGTAGGTTGAAACCGTCACAAACATAGACAGCTGTGTAGGAGGCTTAAAACTGGGTGAGGAACAGCTAAACACAGCTACTAAGGTGAAGTTGTGGAAGACAGCAGCATCATAGCACGACTGAGTGAGTACAGCAACAAATCAATGAGCACACCAAGGTTCCTCAAATGTCCAAAGATTTTTTATTGTAAAAGATCACAAGAGCAAGTGCAACGTTTCGGAACCTTGCTGGACCCCTTTGTCAGGCATGTGATAAAGTATAACAGTGACAGCGCTGAATATACATCTATCAACCACCAATCAATACCACTGCCATTCAGGTAAAATAAAGATACCTTTTGTAATAAATTTCTATAAGGGGAGAGGAACCATGTAAGGCCATTGGTGCCTATGAACATGATGTAGATCGGTCACATCAGCCAGATGTGTTTGATCATAACATGCAGGCAATAGGACCCTGACGAATAACGGCCAGCCGGCAATTAAAGCGTGCCACGTAGGCTGCACATGTTCCATAACATTGCAAATCTCTAGGCAGCGGGAGGACGCCAAGTTGTGGGGCCGCTGTTGCCACGGAAACCCGTGATGTCAGGTCGCCTCCACTCAATACATGTAAACACGGCATCGGGGGCTGAAGAAGTGTGCAATGAAAGAGCCAAAGGGAAAAAATATAGTACAGAAGGAACAAATTTGGGGGAGCAAAAGGAAGTTACCCAGACGTAGGTGTAGAGCGGGGTACTGGTAGATCACAGTCTGGGCTTGCTGACCCGCCATTCCAAAGCATCAAACTGCAATGAAAAGGGACTACTTGTATAGTTGGAGCTGTAGTAGGGAGCAAGAGCCGCATAAGCTGATGACTCCTCTGTAGGGCCAGCTCCTGTCCCATGCGGAGTGATACTAACTGCACTCCATGTCTTATCCCTACTGGCGGTCCCCAGAGTTG